>JAQFZP010001619.1:0-18041 GCA_034695745.1 Geophilus truncorum
AAAGCACTTTACACACAATTGTGAATTTACGGAAAAAGTGCTGGCAGCAGTGCTGCCAGTACTTTCTATGGTAAATTGTTTTTACAGTGTACCATACCGTATTATTAAAAACTGATACCGTAATACCGGTACATTACACTTCATACTGTGACGTGAAAAGAATTAACACGTGTTCGCGCGGCGCACTAAAATTAACGAACACAAAAAATTATATCAATTTCAATTTGGAAATTCTTCTGATGAGAGTACAGTCGAGTTCGCGAGTAACTACCTCGGTTATAACGACATTTTAATTTTTTTCCCACTATAACTCAAGCAATGCTAAAGAATCCGGTTATAACGATGATATTTATAACGAATTTTTTGAGCGGTTCCTTAAATGTCGTAACTCGCGGACTCGACTGTATTTGCATAAATAAAAGTATAAACAAAGTAGAAGTAGTACCACTTTGTGCCCACTAAACGAAATCCATGTGATAACAACTTAGATGTTTGTTTACGCCCATGCTTTATGAAGAATATTACTTGCAAGTATGTTCAAATTTGTGCACTAATGTAAATCCAAATGTCTAAAATTGGCTTCAAGTCAGATGTGAAACTAAATGTTAGATGTATAAAGTTAAAGCTGTCTAAAATGTAGTGTTTTTTTAATGTCTTAATGTGGAATTAGATTCTTAACAAATACTATTTGTCTGCCAAGTGCATTATTTTTTAGACTGCTCAAATGACTAGAAAATGGCTTCAACTTTAGACACTTTAAAATCCTTAATTTTACATGTTTAGATTTACAGTGTGTTAATGTAGATAAATATATAAATTATTAAAAATAAACTTTGATTTGTAAGATTTCCATTTTTTGAGGCAAGAAATCTACCAGACTGTAAACACCCCGAGTTGTTTTACAACCAAGTAACCAGTTTCAACCATTTTCAAACATATTCAGATTCAATATCACACTGCAAGTGTAAGAACTTATGCGACGTGACCAGTTTGAGTATTTCTTTCGATGGAATGTTCAAAAATGACGACGACTTAACCTTAGAAATTTTCGTTGTCAATTCTAATATTCGCACGTTGCAAGAACATTATATTTACGACGTAATTTCTTTACTACGGTATGTGATATTGGCGGTAACATCGGACTCTATTTTGGAATGTCTTGTTTAATGATTCTTGAAATTCTAGTTCATTTTTGCAACAGATGTGTGTTGGTTAAAAAACAACTGAATCCACAACGTAAAATTAAAAGAAAAAATTAAAAAAATTCGAGAGCAAATAAAAATTCAACAAAAGAAACAATTTCATATCGTTTCTAAATCTAAGCGATTAATGACTGTTTTTCTCATTTTGAGTGCAACTACTTTAATTTACATCAGCATTAATTTTTACTTTGAATATCCGGTTATAAAAACTGTGGAACTCGTACGAGATCCAATTATTCAATTTCCACTCATAACTACTTGCGAAGACAGTGACGAAATTACAAGAGCTAAAACGAAATTGGCAAAAGAACTGAAAACAAGTTGTAAGAAATTGCAAATTTACGATTTGCTTCATCCATCATCTCAATTTGCCAACATTCTACTGCAATTGTGGAATGCTTCTGTGACTTTAGCAGACCATGTTAAATACGTTAATCAATTTAATAACGAACGTGTAAGCACAACACTCAATTTGATACACATTGAAAATACACGGAAATTCACTTTAATTTCAGAAAAGCATAATCCAAACGTTTTTCAGTAACATGTCGACTTTGCCAACACCGTTTGGAACTTGCACAGTACGGTATTTAAAAAAGGTACTGGTAATTTATAAAAAAAATCACTTTACCAATATTCCTTTCATTGGAATTTTAATTTTAATTTTAGATGATTTATAATTTTCTCCAAAGAAAAACCTTTTAGTAATAACATATGTAGCTAAGAAATCAATATTTAATTGCAATACAATGCAACTTGTGAGTTGTTAAATTATGGTGATTTGCATATTTGTTAAAATCCAATCTACATCTTACATTTTTTCTAGAATTTTGTTCAACCACAAAATCAACATTATCAAATTAAATACATTTTGTATTTAACAGGCAACATTTGCGACCTTATAGTTTCACGTCAAAGAGTAATAAATACCAACTTTTTAATCATTTATGCTCTTGATTGCCAAATTTACTTTCCGCTAGCGTATTCGAATAAACACTCCAAAACGTTCTTGTAAACAGGGCTTCGTCGTGCCAGCCTCTTTTCACCTTGGCCTAGGCAATTCAGCCTCAATTTTTAATCGAAATAAATCGTGGACCTCTTTTCGTCCCAGCCTTTTATCATCCCAGCCTAATATCGTCTCAGCCTCCAATCGCCCCAGTCTGTTATCACCGTGGTCTTTTATTTTATTTTTATAAACATAATAACTACATTTATCGTGCCGGCGTCAGATCATGCTAGCCTCACGTCATACGTTTGCAAATCACAAAAAAAAAAAAAAAGAAAAGAAAAAATTAGTCCACGCACATGCGCAGTTGACGTTTCTATCACTTTTTCGCTTTTTTAATCCACTTCCTATTACTTTAGATTTTTTTGCTTATTTTTCTCGAATTCCCAGCAGCTGTTTTAGTATAAGTGGATAATTTTCAAAACGTTTTGGAACAAAAGTATTTTTTAAAAATCGAGACAAGAGGGGGCAAACATACACTCGCTATGCCGCGGCCGTAGCACCGATCGCGGCCGGAAATGGCCGAGATTCCCGTACTAACTAAAAACCCTAAAAAAAAAATTTTTTTAATTTATAAAGGGCCACGGTGATATAGGCTGGCGCGATTGGAGGCTGAGACGATATTAGGCTGGGATGATAAAAGGCTGGGACGATTTAAATTTTGTTTAAATTAATGGTAGGCCACGGTGATAACAAACTGGGGCGATTGGAGGCTGAGACGATATTAGGCTGGGATGATAAAAGGCTAATAAGTCTTCAAAACTCCTTTAAGGAGTTAAAAATCCAAAAAGTAAGTAAAATAATTTTTTTTATTTTCTATTATTATTTTTTTTAAATTATTTTTATGTTTTTAGACAATTCCAATTCCACAGCTCGTGGAAGGGTCGATTAATTATCATACACGTTTCTTACGATGGTTTAAGATTTATTTCGACAGCAATTTCAGAGGGCAATCATACGACGCGCTTCAGATGCGCGGCCGCCAATACATGGGCAGCGCATTGCAAGGAAGTATATAGCAAATTTACCGGTAGTTATAATTATAGTAATTTAAAATCTTTTTTAAAACAGGTCCTATTCCATTAACCAGCAAAACAGAGAAGATCAACCAGGCAGGGATCAGACAATTATCTTGATGACATAATTATTAAGATTATTAAAAAAAACAAAGGATGTCGACTCGAAGAAATCAAACAACAAATCAGAGCTAACAAAGACACACAAGTCAACTGGAGAAATGAAGGAATAATAACTAAAGCCATAAACCGTTTGCGTGAGGAAGATACGATACTATTATCAAACGGAGTGTACACATATGTATAACCGTTAAAAGTCTCACAGTCGTAACGCACTAATGCGAAATGATGCTTTGAGGTATAATTTCGGATACAATAAGATCAAAAAACTTTTCGCACTAACCTGTATCGACATAACCATGAAAATCACCCAGAACTTGATGAGGAACCCCAAGAAGAAAACGTAATTATCTTAATCAGTTAAAAGTAATTGAAATAATAATTTCATTTTCTAAAAGGATGATGATTCTGAGGCAGAATTCACAATCCCAAGTGAATTGAACTCTTCCGTGTCGAAAGTAGAAGTGCACTTCCATCTTCAGATCGAGGTGAAGAATGAGGAAGGGAACTTCAAAGTGATCTTTTAACCAAAAAACGCTGTTTGACTTATTACCGTATTGTAAATTTCAACATCACTGTTAGTAACCATTTGAAATTGCGACAACAAGAAATCAATAAAAAAAACAAAAAAAGTTATCTGACACACACATAAGTGAATTAAAACAAGAACCCAAAGTAGAAGACAAAGTTTGAAACCAAAGCAACCAAGAAAGAATTACCAATAGAGAGAAACAAGAAGAAGAACCGAACCAGAGCAGAGCCAGACCTCTACTGCTTGAACAAAACAATTTCAGTCACGAAGAAAACTCTCAATAATAAGCAGCATAGTAGGTGATACAGTCATTATTACAACAATTCCACGCGAAATTTAAGTGAAATTTACATTTTCTTTCGCTGCTTTTTTTTTTTTCCGTGACATTTTTGGGATTTTTTTTTTCTGTGATACATTTTGTGACACTTTTCAAAATTCTGAGATTTTTTACAATTTTTGTGATTTTGTAATTTTGTGATTTTTTGAGTTAAGAAAATGAATAATAAATTGCAAATGTGTGTTTATTTCATTCATTCATCCACACCCTCTCCACCCAGGATTTTAATTCTCTTTTTTTAGAATTTTAGTTTCTTAAAATCATGCCAGGTTTTAAGTTTTCTCCTCTTACAACGGTAGGCCCTACCCTAGTGGCGCAGTCCCCTAACTAACTTTTTTCCTCCCATGTCCCATCCCAGGTTTTGGATTTTTTGTTGAGAAAAAAATTACGTTTTGAAGTATAAATATTTGAAAATCAATAATAACTTGAAAAAAGTAATAAAAAAAATAGAAAAATTTTAATACTTCTATTAAAAAATAATTTGAAATTTGTAAAAATTTTTGTGGGATAAATTGCGTGATTTTTTATTGTTTTCCGGGATTTTTTGTGACAAGTTCCTGTAAATCCCGTGACGGCGCCACCTAAACACTTGGCAACACTGCACTGTGGTTGCATTTCTGAAATCTTCATTTAGACGAAAATATTGATACGGTACTCCTATTATTCCATTGCTTGGAAATTGAGGGAAAAAGTGTGAGCAAAATTCCACAAATAAATGTGAGTGAAGACCAGGTGAGTTTACACACAAAGCCTAATAAAATGACACGTATAATACGGTACTTTAATGTTTTCATTTTTAGAATTTCCCAGCTGAGAATTTACTGAGAATTGGTCAATTTATTAAGTGGAAACGCGGCCAAACCGGAAAAAAACGCGCATTTGTCGTGCTACAGTTCGAAAAAGCGGAGGAAATGAAATACACGCGATCGACATTGGCAACGAGAGAGAGCTCGGCATTTGCGTTTCGGAGTCACAATCGCTGACACCAGAGTGCGCTATGATCGATCGTCAAGGATGAAATCTATTAATTAATAAATCTATAATTAATGTTTCGTTTATACTTATCAAATTCTATTCTCCTTAACTGATGAAGAACTCGATTTAAATCCCTTTTGGAGACTAATGTGAAGAAACTTTCTACATTCCTTCGATAATAATAACGACTTCTATTCGTGGACGACCAGACGAAGCTATGATTATGATTAATTACAAAATAAATACCAATGTTCGAGACGCAGACGTTATCAAAGATGAAATAGTTTTTACAGTTATAAAATTACTTTGTAATGTCGGATCCATTATTGGGATTATATCTGGTCTATCAATTTTCTCAATTTTTTAATTTTGTATTTAACCAAATGGTAAAGCGATTCATTATGGAAATTTGAATTGATCAATCTCAAAACGTAGCGCCACCTGCATTGTATAACGCAACACCCAAAGTAAAAAAATTAACACCATGGTTATTCATTATTCATTTACAGTAAATTGAAAAAATAGTTATTTTAAATAATTTTCCCTAAAAATTTTTAAAATATTAGATTACCATATACTCGTGATACTGTACCACACTTGAAAAATAGTCGCTCGTGGAGTTCAGTTTTCTTTCTATCATTCATATAAACAAATTTTCATATACAAGTATTTTAATTTGTTACTCTATTTAACTCCATAAACAACCAACATAATATATACAGTAAATTGTTTTTAAACACTACAGTTTATAATGTACTCGGGTATAGCGTAAACCCTGTTATATATAACGTAACGTTTTTTGTTTCCCCGGCTATATAAGCGTTATACGAAGTTACTCGGTTATAACGTCAACTCGGTTATAACGTCATTTTTAAGCCGGTCCCTTGAGAAACGTTATAAACTGGTCCCACTGTACTTTCAAGCAAAAGTAAATAAACCCTCAAGTAAACCACTTCTTGAATGATTTAAAAATAGAGAACAGTATTGATGTGTGTAAAGCACCATAAACAGATCAGTGGCCAATTTTTGAACTCTAATTTGGTCTACTGCAGTGACATCTGTAGTTAAAATTTACAGGAAATGACAAAGAAAGTGATAAAATTTTCAAAATATGTTGACCAGAGTCCTGCTTATAGTAGGGGAAGAGGGGATTAAAAAAAGAGACAAAATTAGATAAGGAGATTAAATTCCCGTGGGCTTCAAAATCTTCTGACACAAGCACTGATGGCTCCATATGCTAGAAAGTCAAATGCAGTTTTGATTAATTGAAAATTAAATACAAAGATTCGAGAAGTTATTAAAAAAAATGTCTTTACCGTTGTAAAATTACTTTGTAACATTAGATCTGTTATTGATGTTGTTAATTGATATATCAGTTTTTCCAATTTTTGTTTATTGTACAGAATTTGATTACCGTAGTTGTGACATTTATTACTTTTCTCACGAAAACTTGGTTTCCCTCAAAAATCTGACAAATCTTTTCAAATAATATCCTCAGCAATTTGTTGCAATACACCAACTATTTATATTCCAAGTTAAAAATGTGAAATACTCAGAGCATCAATCTATTTTAATCATTCAGTTTAATCTTTAAAGTATACGTAAAATACTTGTATCTCTCACAAATCAGTATAATCAGAATATCTATAAGAATAGTACATAGTGAAATTCTTAAACATATAAACTATAACTGCATTTGTCTACACTATAGCGTTGATTGTATACTTTTAAATTTAATTGATTCTATTTGCACAATCATTACACTACGGTATTTATTGTATTTACATTTACGTATTACATTCCAATTTTTATTACTCCTACTTTGTTTAAAAAATTTAATTAAGATTACGGTACTTAATATAGCAATCTGAAATAAATATAAAATAGTCAATTTCAATGTTCAATCATTACTTCGCTCAAAATTAATTCTTATTTTTGTAAATAGCACCCAAAAAATTGTAATTCAACCACAAAACCAAAAAACAAGAAAAATAAAAACTGACAGACCTGGCTACGTTAGCACTCGTCACTGCATTGTTTCTGCGCCGTCTAAATTCGTATTAATTGCGACACTGAGTTCACTTATTTTCGGTCACTAACGCATTTCTTCACTCCTCGTGTGTGAGCTCTTCGCAGTTTTCGTCACTTCGTGCACTGTCGGTTCTCCACAGATCTGGTAGGTGATGTCCGCGTTCGAGTGTAATCGAAACACCATGAAGATGTCGACGGCCCAGAGAGCTTTTATAACCCCCAAAAACTCGCTGAAAGTGTTTGCTTTTGGGATCTTGTAGTCTCCACGTAAAGTTATTCGGAATCATAAAATCGCCGAACCACACGTTGGAGGAAGTGTTCAGAAACCGCTTGTCAAAGTTGTCGGTCGCTCGTGTAAATGGTAGTTTTCGGTGGCCGCAAACACCTTCGTCAGTTCCTTCATGTACTCCAGACCCAAGTGTCAGTTCTGGAGCTGTGTTCAGACACTGTCTTGTGAGTCGCTTTCAATGGATTTCTTGATCTTGTCCCATCGACATCGGCTCCGAGTACACGTTGTACTTGAGAGCGATGTCCAAGCCCATGGAAATAAGAGAGATAAGCGGCACTCGCGGCTAATTTCGTAAACAATTATTTTCCAGAATCACACACGCCGATCAATAGCGAATGTTCGCGAGCTGATTTTATGATGCGAGAAATCTTAATCAAATGCACGACGCAGTCCCCGAAAAATACGAAATTTATCGGAGAGCCTTTGATGGCTTCGTTGTACTTGGCAACGTACTTTTCGAAATTATCGATCCGCTCGTACATTTTCGGCACGACCAAGACGGCTTCGGTAAAGTCCTCTTCGCCTTCGAGTGGCTCTTGGCATTTCCAGTTCGCGCAGGAGGTCGTTTGCCATCGTCTTCTCTGCATATGTAGCCCAAATTAGTCTGCACGATTGTTTTTCATCACCTCGCTGAACCAAACCTTGTCGTCGAAATTGACGAAGCACTCGTGGCGCCTCAGGTCCGAGAGCGTGCTTACATCTTGACCATCAGGTCCCTCTACTTTCAGCATCCCTTGCCAGATAAAAATCACTTAAATTAAATCTTCGTCCGTTACCATAGTAATCTCGTGACGAGAACCAGCTTCGCGATAAAACTCACGACCCCTTTGTTAAAACGTGTAGAACAAAAATAACCACAGCCGATCACGTCGAAATTTTATCGATGGACGCGTTGGAGAGCAAAGTGCAGTTGAAAACGTCCAATTGTCGTTTGAGTGGGATATACTTATACGACTGCCACCAGAGTGATTCATAGCGGCAATAAATTGCATGTCTGCGATGTAAGCGAAATCACCTGGTCTTTCCAAGTTGTAGAACTCTTTGCCGCTCATCCCATGGCGCACAATTTCGTTGAAAGAAATTAAAAATTAGCTAAATAATCTAACAACTTTTTAAATCTTAATCACTTTACCTGATTGCCTCACTCGTTAATGACGAGCATGTTAATATCATCGATAAAAAAAACTGTCATTTTCTTTCTTCTTCCATAGTACTGGACGCTTAAAATAATACAAAAAGAAGAAATTAATTTTTATTAGAAATACTGAATTTACGAGACATTTTAATACCTCGATACATGATTGGTATCGTATAGAAACTTCAATTTATCAGTCGCCTCGAAAGCAGCTTCGATGATTCTAATCATTTGCTCTTTCCACGGATTCATAATTTTCGACTTGGCAACGGCAAACACTTCCAAACACAAACTCGTTTTCGAGTCTGCCTAAAAGTAGGCGTGAATTTCGTCGTTTGACCACGCCAAAAGTTGACTTCGATCAACGGTCCAACACTCCAACATCGTCGGTTTCTTGCTGTATTTGTTTGCTCACGCCATCGTCTGAAACCAATACATGTTAAATCTAAATAAAACTCCACTTTTACGTTTCAATTACCTGCCTCGATCAATTCAGTCTTTTCTTGATTTTTACCCATCAGATTTATATGTTTCCACACAAAAATAACTGCACTCTTTTATTGACGTATTAAAACGTTTTATTTATGATGTTTTTCTCGGTTTCTGCAGAAATAATTTATATTTTATACCATTAGGTCAAAATTAACATTTAGGCAAGACACAGAAGCTCCGAAAACGTTCAACAGTTTATGTCCGGTCTCACTTGAATTCCGGGTAGATTCGGAACTTTACCGAACTTCTTGAAAAGTGTTTACTGATACCAAATCGGAAATTATGAAGCCGTGGAAGGAGCAAATGATTACAATTACTGAGGCTGTTTCGAGATGTCTGATAATTTTAAGTTTATACGATACAAATCATGTTTCAGATATTAAAATCCAAGCAACTCTCAAATCCTTCACCTAATATAACATCTGCGCAGCGAACTAATGCAACTGGATCGATTTTAAGCAGTGGCATGTAGGCGAAAAAAGTGTTTGTAGTTTGATTAAAGGTCTATGCTTATACATCAGAAACATTTTTCCGCGTCAAAGGTCGTTTTATCGTCAAATTCTCCTTTTAAGATGTGACGATAAAACGATTTACCTTTATCGTATCACGATGAAACGACCGACGATAAAATAAAGCAACATCTGGGTTCCACTGTAAACAGAACAAGAAAAAGGCTCGTTTTGCTCACATGCTAAAAACCGCCATTACAAAGTTATTCAATTGTTGTTTGATTTGATTATTAAGAATTATCAATTAAAATAAATTTCAAACATATCACGCGATTCTCAACAAAGTATCATTGTTCCAAATCTTTAGATCATTTTAAATAGTCAGTATAACCCTGATAGTTGGAAATTACAAATTTACCGTACGATACCGTAAAAAACCACAACCGTATTTTATAAACAATTCTTACAGAAAAATGGCATCATCATCGAAACCACAACACCACAACGAAATTATACCACCAATCAACAGTAAATTGAGAAAATTATTTCTAAAGCAATGGCAAACAATGGTCGAAAAAAAATGGCAGAACACAGCAGATGACGGTTTAAATTTAATATCGGGAATGGGTCAGCGTGCATGGAGGACAAGCAGTGCAAGACAGAAATCCCTAATCGAGAGCGGAAACGTGAATTTGTGGAACTTTCAACTGCTACACCACATCTTAGGGAAAACAGACCTCGATTTGAGCTCGGAAATGAAATCAAAACTAGACAAAATTGCGCTCATCGAAAACGTCATATTCCAAGACTACAAACTTGAGGTCGACTCTACTCAATTCAATGACGAAATCGACGATTTTAAAATTTACATCAGCAAAATAGTCGGAGAAATTGAGTCGACAGGTGACGTCATCAGAGAATCAGAGACCGACGCCACGCTTTTAAAAGAAATTGGAAACGCGTTTTTCAAGCGTGGAAAATTCGAAAATGCTGTGAAATCTTACACAGAAGCGATTGGTAAACGAGGAATTTCGACCGGTCTCCTCGGGACATTGTACGCGAACAGGTCAAACGTTTATTTGAAATTAGAACGTGTAAACGAAGCACTCGAAGACGCGAAAAGGTCAGTTACGCTTTCACCGGACTGGCCCAAAGCTTACTACAGATTAGGATGTGCTTTCAAGGCGAAAACAATTTATGAAGAAGCGTTTATAGCCTTTAGCATCGCCATTAGGTTAAAATGTGAATCAAAAGACTGTAGAAAATTGTGCGAACAGTGCCGGAAGAAGATTCCGAAAACGACCGATTCCGTTGAGTTTTTTGAACTTCACGAAATAGATGTTAAAAAAATTTCAGCTTTTATCCGATCCAAAGACGAGAAAACAACACTTTGGCTGGTGTCGAAAACAATATCCTTCCTCAAAAATGATAAATACCCTATTAAAGAGATTTTCAAGACGTTAGAAGAAAATGGAAGTTCATTAGCGCACTATTACATCGCCATTATACATGTGTACGGAATTCGAGTTGAAAAAGACATCGACACGGGCATCAAATTGTTGTTACAACTTGTCGAGAGGCAAGAAATGTCGAGTCCTGTCGATAATTACGTCATCGGGTGGGCATTGAACGCGTTGGGAGACATTTATTCGAACGGTTACGATCTGCCACGAGACTTAGAAGAAGCGATGAAATTCTACGAGCGGGCAGCAAAACGAAACAATTGTAATGGAATATTTATACAAGGTCATTGGTGTCTTATTGGAAAGGGAGTGGAAAAAAACGAAGAAAAGGGACTGCATTATTTGAAAATATCGGCCGAAGAGTTCCACAGCCAACCAGCTGTCTCTTTTATAATCAAACACTACTCTGACATCGGAGACCAGAAAGAGTGCGATAAATGGAATAAAAAGATTTCTTTGAACAAGAAACACGTCGAGGGAGCAAGACAACTTTTAGAAGAAAGAGTGGATATACATAAGAAAAAACTAGCTTCTGCAACAAATTCACTCCAAAGACTGGTCGTCAGTGACCATCCAAAACAAGGTTTAAAAAAATCAAAACTAATCGCAACTCGTCATTTTGATGTTAATCTCCTCGTGTCACTTACGAGAGACGGATCGGTGACGGCTGACAAACTTCTACGTGCTGAAAAACACTTTCAATTGGCCAATGTCTTGCTCAATAGGAAAAATGCCCTAATGGAAATTGTCATCTTGGAGTTTGCAGTGGCCATTCGTTACAGCGAATGTGTCGTTGATCTCGATGCACTAGACGCCGTGTTACAACGATTCATCGCGGCGAACACGTGTGAAGTTCCGTCACCGTCGGATTTGGATAGAGATTTGCGCACGTGCACTGCACTTGTCATGACTTCGAGGGACTTTGAAGAAACTTTCGAATATTTGAAGAAATGTATCGAAATTTACCCGAACGAAGAGTGGTTTGCGTATTTAATGAGTGCTATGTATGTTTTTAAGAACGATGACGTCAGAGGATTGAAATTTTTAAACGAGGCATTGAAGAAATTTCCCAAAAGTTTCTCTCTGTGGTTCCACAAAGCCTCGATGTCAAACGAGAGTGCCGAATTGGTGGAAGCGTGCAACACTTATCTCTCTCTGGCACCGTGTGACGAAATACACGTACCGAAAGTGTATTACAAGTTGGGAGTTGGATGTAATGAGTTGAGCGACATGAAGAATTACTTCAAGAAGGGTCTCGAAGCCGAAAAAAAACAACTTATATTTTTTTTACCGGTCACTTGCAACGAAAAATCAGTTTTAGAAATGAAGATTAAGAGTGTGAATCAATGAAAGTGATCGGTCATACAATGTTGTTTAGTTATACCAGCTGTGTTCATTTGAAGTCCTGTGCAAACATTAATGGTGGATGATTTGAAAACACTAAACTCACTTAGAAAATTTGGCGACTAAAAACTTTAAATTGTATAAATAATTTTTTGTATAATTAAATACAATACCGTATGCAAAAATAAATTGGTAAATTATGACAGCCATTTAACTCAACTCATTTCACAGCATTTTGGATTTCTACCATCATCAACATCGTTTCTAACGTAACAGACTTCACGATAACCAAATTTAAAATCTTTAAATGCGACGATTACGGCACGATAATATCTAAAACAAAATTTCAAACACACTCCATCTCTTATTTCCCAATTGCTCTCTCGAGCACTAAATACAGATAATTATAAAAATATTTGAATAGTATAAACAAACAAAAAAAAAAAAAAAAGAAAAACAATAACAAATCAGTTATAAAAGTTAATTTAAGTGATCGACAAATATTTAAAGAACACGAATTCAAAAACAATAAAGATATGACGGATTACATAATGACGTCTTACTTTGTGTTATGCCATCATCAAACAGAGAAATTATCAAATCCAATAAATTATTTTCTGTATCATTTTAAAATATTTATTATCATTAAACCACAATATAAAGTGCACATTTGTGTCAGAATGTAAAGCAACAGATCGTAAAATCCAATGTTCTGCACAGGCTCCACAGTCCTGAGCCACAGTGACATCGCGTAAAAAATATCTGTACGTACTGGCTTTTTGTGCACTGGACACATGTACAAATTTGGATCTTTTGGGGCTAGTGAATAAATGGCAAAGCAGTTATTGATTGGGATGTGAACAGTCAACACTTTCGAAGCTTGTTCTTGCAACCGGACCATCTTACGATCCCAAGCTGCGCAGTCCAAAAACAACCCATAAATGTAGACACTTCCAAAATTAAATCCAAGTGTCATGAATTAAATATACTAAAATAAATTAAAAATACTCACCGAAGGGGCCGAGCTAATTTCCTCGCGAAAGCTCTTGGTCAACTCGTTGTGGAGAGTGATCGTGTCCAGCCTTTATGAGCTCGTGAAACTTCTTGTCTCGTTGCAGTTAAAAATCCTATGAACAAAAAATAGCATAAATAATTTTTTGAAATAAATTGAAATGTAATCTTACCTTGCTCCTTTCGTCCAACACGTCTTCGGCCATCCGTTAGACAACTGACTGTCGACTCTCCCCTCCACCGCAGCCAGACTCCTTGGGCTGGATGATCACGATCAAGTCCAAAATGGAGTACGCCGTAGTGCTCTAGTAAGTGATGTCCGCGTTCGAGTGTATTAATCCAAATACCATGGAGCTGTCGACGGCCGGGAGCGCTTTTATGGCCGCCAAAAACTCGCCGGAAGTGTTTGTCGGCCAAGGGCCGAATCAGTCGATGGTCGTGCCAAAATTGAGTCGGTGAAAAACACAGGATCACGGAGCGATCTGCATCGTCCTGTAAAGTGATCGAAAAGGGCATCCATCGTAGGAATTCGCCTAGGAAATTCTTTCGTCATAACATTGATGAGTTCCTTCATGATTTTGTCGTACCGTATTCTTCTTTCGTAAACATTATCGATACCGGTACCTATTAAGCAGAAAATAAACTTTAAAATAAAAATGTTTAAATATATTTTTGAAAATTCTTACTTTCTACCACTCAGCACTGCATTCTAAGTACTCGATAAAACTTTCTTCTTTTACTTCATTATCAGTAAAAACAAAACTGATACCTAAAACCTGCAACTCGATAAACATTCTTCAAATCATCGACCAGATTTCCAACATCGTAACTCCTGTAAAAAAAAAAAAAAAAAAAAAAACAACTTAAAACGATGTTTTAAAATTTTATTCACACTCTTACTTCGTAAGAACTATTTGAAATAATTTACATCCAGCAATGTAATTGGCCAATTTCGTCAACGACCAAGTCGGTCTCGGTGACTGACTCGCGTAGAAAATCGACCAAGTACGGATCGTCTGCCATCATCTCTCTGTAAGTATCGCCCAAATTGATCTAAACGATCATTTTCATCGACTCGCTGAACCACAACCTGTCGTCAACGTTGTCTCGTCGACGAAGCGGTCGACAATGGTTCGTAAACACTCAGGTCCAAAAGCGTTACATCTTGGCACTCAGATCCATCTACTTTAAGCATTCCTTGCCAGATGCGAGACAAATCACTTAGATTAAAGCTGTACGGTAGTGAAATTTTGCCGACTTAAACAGGAATTTGATCTTCGTGGCAGAAACCAGTTTGGCCATAAACTTCACTACCACTTCGTTGAAACGCGTAGAACAAAAATAACCACAGCCGATCATGTAGAAAATCTTATCGATGGACGCGTTGGAGGGCAAAGTGCAGTTGAAAACGTCCCACTGTCGTTTGAGTGGAATGTCCTTACGACTGCCATCAGAGTAATTTATAGCGGCCATAAATTGCATGTCTGCGATGTAAGTGAAGTCACTTGGGCCTTCCAAGTTATAGAACTCTTTGCGCTCATCATTTTGTGCACAATTTCGTTGAAAGAAATTAAAAATTAGCAAAATAACAACTTTTGAAATCTTAATCTCTTTACCTCGTTAATGACGGGTATGTTAATATCATTGATAAAAACTTTTTTTCTTCCTTCTGGAGATCCTTATGTATGCTAAAAATAATGCAAAAAAAAGAAATTTATTTTTATTATTATTATAAATACCGTACTGAATATATGAGAGATTTTAATACTTGAGAAATTGTTTGTTTGCTGACTTGAAATTCCATTTACTCAGTGTTTCTTCATAAACTGCTCCATTTTGTGTCGATCATCCAACAAGTATTTGAACATCTTGTTGTAGCAGTCTTCCAGTGGTTCTGCCTCGTTCGAAGGCCTCGTCTTCAGCCATATCTCGAGAATTGTCTTCCAGACCAACACCGAGATGCTCATCAACGCCATGCCACAACGTGACACAGTGGCCGGCGATGCATTGTCCAAGATGTCCGACTCGAAAATGATTTATACGTTCCCGACATCGAAAACGGTCGTCAAAAACTGAATTTATATTCTCGATCCACACTGCGTCCACGAGGCCATCGAAGGTGGTTTACACTTGCTCGGTCGGATTGACACACATTTCTTTGTGGACTTGATGTCCCATCTGATTCATCGCCTACATAATCGCTGTCGAATTTCTTTTCGATATCTTCGATACTCGATTTGGCTAATGCTTCAAATGCATCAGCATCTTCGACAATTCCCAATAACTGAAAAAAAATTTAAATCATAAATATATTTTTTAACCTGAGAATTGAAATAAGTACAATATTTTAAGTACAGTGGAACCCGTTTATAACGTAACTAAAGGGACCCAACAATTTGTTATGTTTACGTACTACTCGAGTAAATTAATGCACAATTTGTATGTCTGAGAACCAAACTTTTTTGACGTTATAACGGGGTTTACGTTATAATCGAGTACGTTACTCGCGGGTTCCACTGTATATAAAATAAGTAGAGAAAAATGTTTCTGATGTAAGCGAGACATTTGATCAAACTACATTCAAATTTTTTTACGATATTTACTTTATTTAAAGGACAATTATTTCGCCTACATGCCACTGCTTAAAATCGATCCAGCTGCATGGCTGCCATATTAGCAAAAACGGATCCATTGTTGATATTAAATAAAGGATTTAATAGTTGCTTGAAAGCGAACGAGAAATTTGGTAAAGTTCCAAATTTACCCGGAATTCAAATGAGACTGGAGAAAAACCTGTTGAACGTTTCCGGAAATAAATGGTAATGTTAATTTTGGTCTAGTGATATACAGTAAAAGCGTTTGCAAAATGCGTCGAATTTCCCAAACACATACATTTCAGAAAAATCAAACTGTTTTTCGTTTGTTTCATTTCATCACGAAGTCGTCGTACACTTTAAAGTGTCTTAAACTTTCTTTTTAAGACATCACGCGGAATATTTCACACTTTTCTGAAGTAGTTGTCCATTACAAACTGTCGACAACCAGAAACCAACTGATTCATAATTTGCAAAAAATAAAATAAAATAAAATAAAATATATTCTTGCTTTAATAAACATCCGATTAGAATTACTAAAATACCGTGAAAAACCTGTTTTTGGATCTCCTCCAAAATAAGACACGAATTTCGTCGCTTGACCACACCAAAAGTCGACTTCGATCAATGGTCCAAAGTCATCGGCTTGTTGCGTATTTGTTTGCTCACTGAAACCAATACCATATTAAATCAAAATAAAATTCCATTTACGTTTCATTTACCTGCCTCGATCAATTCAGTCTTTTCTTGATTTTTAGTCATCAGATTTATATCATCGACGCTCATGTTTCCACTGAAAAACGACTCCACTCTTTTATCGACCTATAAAAGTCGTTTGGTTTCTGATGTTTTCTTCGGTTCCTGCTGAAATAACAGATAAAAAAAAATTACCATTTAGGAAAAATACAAAAACTCCGAAAACGTTCAACTTTTTTTTTCACCTCTCACTTGAATTCCAGGTAAATTTGAAACTTTATCGAACTTCTCGTTCGCATCATGGGAGACGAAATTAAAGAAGCGGCAAAACGACGCCGATTGAAGGTATTGACACAAATACCTCTGGAATCAATGATAGAAAAAATAGTGAAACAAATAATTGAAATGCCAACAAATTTTAAAGGTTTTCCATATTTTATCCTTCACCTAATATGGCAGCCACGCAGCGAACTAATGCAGCCGGATCGGTTTTAAGCAGTGGCATGTAGGCGTAACAAGTATCCTTTAGAAAAAATAATTAATTAAATTTGTAAATAGTTTGATCAAATGTCTCGCTTACATCAGAAACATTTCCTTGAGTCAAATTAATATCTTTGACTTGAAAATAATAACGCAGTGTTCATCAGGTATTGTGTCTTTCCCGTTTGTAATTATCTCTCGTAGAAATACTTGACCGGGCTTCAATGTAATGTCTCTTCTGGAAACTGAAGAAAAAGAAAATTAATTAGATAAATAAATCAACTTAACCTAAAGGATTTGGAACTTCAGCTTTCTGCAGAATGAAGATGAGACATTTATTTACGTTTGATTCCAAACGTTCAACGCACTGAAAACAAAATAAATAAAAAAAAAAAAATATTTAAAAAAATTCCAAATTTTATAAGCTGCTCACAACTGTACCTCGGGTGAATCCAGACACAAATTTCAACGACCGTCGAATCCATGTTAAAATACGAACCAGTCATCATTTGAAAACAAATACCAGTGGGTATTTAACTCGGTTCTATAAATGGAAAACTGTTAAAATTTGTTGGTATTTTAATTATTTATTTTACTAGTTTTACTTTCATCGATTCCAGTGGTAGTTGCTGTGTCAATGGCTCAATCGTCGACGTTTTGCAGCTTTTTTAATTTCGTCTCCCATGTTGATAAATATGTTCGAAGTATTTACTACAAGACCAACACAACTACGTTTCGAAGTGATATTCTTTTATTCAATAAATAGATGTTACACGTGTAGAAACATTGTTAGCAAATTATTGACATTAATTAATACACAAAATGATTGTTATTATTACGTTACCAAACAGACGAACCTCGCGGAAATG
>JAQFZP010001620.1:0-18040 GCA_034695745.1 Geophilus truncorum
ATTTCTGCAATCGTTTTTTGGTTGTGCGATTCCGTAGTTCTGAAACTTTTTACGTAATTCTGCTATGGTTATTAGAGCATAGATTAAATTAATTATGATGGGGGAAGATGAATTTGTGTTTTAAATATTCAGAATTGAGTTGTGCATTAGTGATACTTTTATTTATGCAGTAAATATTACTTGTATAATTTTTATATCGAGGGCTACCGTAGAATAATGATTAATTTTCTTTGTGTTTGTTATTTTATGTATCAGTTAACATTTTATGAATTTGTTTATGGTTGAATTTATAGTCAAAGTGCTTGAACTTCAATTTGTAGAAATATGGGAGGTTGTATTTTGAAAGTTTCTAAACGATACTATTTAGGTTACACTTGGTACTGTAATTCTTTACGTTGGCGATTGCTTTAGGAATGATTGATTAGTATTAAACATCTATAAAAGACTTCTTCTTAAATCAAAAGTGGTAGCTGAAGAGTGAAGTACCAAAAACTCATCTATACCATTTTAAGTGTACAAAGCCATGTACACTTCCGTATTTGTTGTCCTACTTTAAATATTAGAAATCTGTTGGTTTTATTTTGTTTTATAATGATTTCAGATCGAGTTTATTGATAATAAGTGTAATTTTTTCTAAGATTTAGAACAAGTGTATAGTGAATGTTCACTATATAGTGGCTTCCCCAAATAGAACTTCTAAGCTTCCGTAATTTGATTACCATGACTCAAAAGATCCCATCGAGTGAAAATTAGCTTTTGGTTATTGATTAAAAAGAGTGATTGTGAGGAAAAGAATAAAGTGTATTGATAAAAATCGACTGATTTAAGACTAGGGTTGAAAAGGGTTAAAATTGTATATTTTTATTTAATCGAAATTACACAGCTAAAAATTGAAACAATGCTTCTACAATTTATTGCCACAGTCATTAAAATGGTTACATTAAAATGAGTTTTCTGTAAACTTGAAATATCCTTTGAATCCTTTGAATATAAATGCCACATAAAATCGAGGTAAAAATGTGAACTGTGAAACACACGCGAGTCATCTAGTGACAATTTTGAGAATTTGAAATCTACAGTAATTCTTCAAACAAGATCAGTCATTGGCATTTCCTTAAGAATTTTCAAATTCTGTGACTACTGCAACGTGAAACACTTTAAAAGTTGTTCGAGGAAAAAGATTCCACATGTTGAAGAGAAATTTTAAAATAACAACTTTTACCTAATTTTTAAATTTTTTTAATGATTTTTTTTTTTTAATTGATATTTTTCCTTTATTTAAAACAAAAATATTATTTTTATTATCATTTTTATTTGAGAAAAAAATATCTTTTATTTCGTAAAAAGGTATCGATCTAACCTAATTATATCGTGACATTTCGTTCTCATTATAAACTCAGGACATTCTCGATTTTTTTTTTTTTTTTTTAAAGGAAAATATTTTTCAAACTCTTGGACTTTTTCCACAGAATTACATTTGATTCTTGTGGAATTTTCGAAGAAAATTATCCGTCCATATTATATTGGCAATAGCTCTGCTTGCCGGATTTATTATTTTTCCAGTATTAAGTCTGTCAAAAATAAAATTGAACAAATTTATTATTTTTATATATATAAAAAAAAAAAAAAAAAAAAAATTTACCCTTGCGACCATTCGCTGCAACATCTGAAACACAAATATCTCTTTGGGGTTTCGAAGCAACTCGTGTGTAACGTTTTACCACAATTATCACACAAACAAGAATTTACCCATTCTTGAGGCAAGTAACAATTCTTATTCGGCTGTATTAAAAAAAAAAAAGTATTTTATTTTAATTTAAAATTTTACATTTAGAACATCTTTACCAAACTTACCAATGACCGTACGATGTATTTCCTGGTTTTTAATGGAAAATTTTGAGCTTTTATTTCCATGTTGGAATTACTTTATTACCACTGAGGTTATAAAATGACTTAGTTAAACTTGAATTAAGAATTTAAGATTACTTGTATATCATTGGAATAACTTGTCACATTACTAGTTGGAAGACAACAAAAAATCATCTGTTTCTGTTTTAAATTTCCATTGTCAGCCAACCAATCAGATACAAAGGTGAAAGGTCATCCCCCACAATGCCAGGAAAACAAATGGAAATATATAGCCCATAATCTTGTTATTTATTGGTTGGAAGTAATGAATTGTAAATTTCCTTTATTTTGATGCCACATTGACTAATAATTTATTTATTTATTTTAGGTAAATTAAAATAAATAAAATATTTTGTAATTATAATCTTCTAAAAAAATATTTAATGTTCTGTAGATGTGAAGAAAAAGTGCATTTTCATTATTTTTAATTTACACCACAAATATCATATTGGTACCTATTAACTTCCGTAGTAAACATTTACTCTCGATTTGCTTCATTCCATGATGTTTATTAGGTATTACAACAGCCAAAAGCAAATTATTATTAATTTGCAGTTATTGAGACTTTAAAATTAACAAATAAATAAGGTATTTTAGTTCACACTTAATTTTAGAATTTCAGAAAAAAATTATGTACTCAACTGGACTGAATAAGCTACCGTACATAGCAACTTGTAATAAAAACACGTGTAAAATAAAAATATGATATTTATTACATTTTCTAAACTTCATTTATATCTACTTAACCAAATAGAATAAATTTAACAAAATTTGTTAAAAGTGGCAATTTCTTTTTCTTAAAAAACAAAACAAACAATCGTTGCGCCACTTGTGGGAGGTTAATGAACCACGCATCCATCTTGGCTTTGGTTCGGTAAGTGCACAACTGGATCGTTTCTAATCCTTAAATTTCAAACAAAACTTAAAATCAACTCAAAAAAACATCAAATAATCTTAACCATAAACAAAATATCTTACTTTTAATAGAAAACATTTAAAACAAGTTTAAATTTAACCTGAAATCGCCTCTTAAACTGTGCACGAATATTGTGTACAAATGGCGGCGTGTCACCGTCTCACAACAGAACGCAAAACAACGGTGGAATCCTAAATAAACCTTAAAAACATTTCAGATTCAATAACCAAAGTCGCCTTTAGAAATTGCTCATCATGTGGCACGAAGCGAGAAAACAGGAAAGGAAAATCAGAGGAATGATGGTCGATTATAAGAAACGAGCGGAGAGAAGACGCGAATATTACGAAAAAATCGTATGTTTACATTATAGAAAACAAGGAATAAAATTAATTTGTCTAAAATCCCTTTTCAGAAAGCAGATCCCACTCAGTTTATTCAAATCCACGGCCGTCCGACCAAAGTACATTTAGATCCAATGATTGCTCAACAAGCTGAAACGCCAGCTACGATGTAAATATTTTTTAAAATTATTATTAAGATTTTAATTTTGATGTTTTATTTTATTTTTTTTTAATTTAGGATGCCTTGGCAAGGTCAGCAAGATAATTTAATTGACAGATTTGATGTGCGGGCGCATCTTGATTATATACCGGAGTTTAAGTCTTCCCCTGATGTATTGTAAGGACTTAAATTTTATAATTAAATAAGGTGCAATAAAATTAATTAACATTTTATAATAGAAATCGAGATGAAGAGAATTGGGAAGAGAGGCAGGCGAATTATGAACGGTACCGAACTTTGGTGCAGAATGATTTTTTGATTGGTAATGAATTTTTAAATTAAAGGTGAACTGAACTGGTTTAATATTAAATATGAATCTACTCATCACAAACAATAATTAATCGTCGTTAAATGATTTTCAGACACGTTAAAATTAGTAAAAAAAAAAATTTGGAGAAAAGTTAATGTCAAAAGTAAAATCGATTAATTTGTGTTTGTGATGTGTAGATTCATATTTAATAATAAACCAGTTCAGTTCACTTGATTTATAAATTAAAATAATTAAATATAATATTTTTTATTTAGTTTCCGAGGAGAAATTTCTGTACCAAATTTACTTGGAGGAACAATTTGGTCCGATTGGAAAGTCAGCTGAAGAAGAAAAGAAAAAGTGAATATTTTTCTTTTGTTTAAGGGTTAAAGGTTAAAGTTATTTCTTGATCCAGACTTGCAGATAAAAAAGTGGCAATTGCTTATACCTATGAAGATTCGACTCCACAAACTAGTACTGCTAATCAAAACGATGAAGAAGATAAAAAGGATGAAGATAGTGATATTGATTTGGGTACTAAGGAAAAAAAAAAAGTTTAAATGTGTAAATTAAATATTAAATTTTAATTTTATAGATGTAACCATAAACGTTGATGATCTGACACAAGAACAGAGCAAAGAGATGAACGAACTTGCGCTTAAATATGGAATGTTTAATGATGACTTTATTGGGTAAAAGCAAAAATTGATTTAAAAATTCTAAATTTCAATTATTTTTTTACTGAAAATTTATTTTTGTAGACTTTTACACAAGGATAAAGAAGAAGCCGAAACACTGCGATTAGCTAAAGAAGCGGAAGAGGAAAAAGCCATGTATTCTGTATGTCAAATGAGAAAAAGGAAATTTCTTTTACTAAATATTTATTTCGTTTTATAAAGGGTCGAAAATCACGTCGTGAGAGACGGGCTTTTAGAGAAAAGAAACTTCAAGGTCGAAAAATTAGTCCACCAAGGTAAATAACAAGACTAAAAATAAGAAAAAAATTAATTAACAACATCCAAATCTTACAAAATTAGCTACGCAGCTCGAGAAAGTCCAACTTATGATCCCTACAAACGGTATAAACCTTCAAAATTTCAATTTTTTTTCTAAGATAACAAAAATCTCATTTTAGCAGTACATTTTCCGCTTCGAGATCGCGATCTCGATCTCGTTCTCGCTCTCCCGCAAACTGCGGTCAAATCACGTACATCACGAGTTTCGGTGACGAGGAATCGGACGGAAACGACCACGAAAAGAGTGGAAAAGTGGCGAAACAGCGAGCGGCGAGTGCCACAGTGACCAATAGCAGTAGCGGCAACAATAACAACAACAGCAGCAGCAACAGCACTGCGGTGGTTGGCCCCGTGATGCCGGCGAACTTGATAAAGGAGGAGCCAAGCACTTCGACGCACAGTTCTCATTCACTTAGTGTGACTAACAGGCGGTCGGTATTTGTTAAATGATTTGTTAACTCTGTTTGGGGCTTTGAGGCCGTACCTTAGTGAGAGGAAAAAACTAACTGTAAAAAATAAGATTTATTACGGTGCCGTGACTTTTCACATGTTAGTTTGGTAAGTTTTTGAAGTAATTGTGTTTTTGAGGAGTGGGAAATGAGAGATTTGTGGTTTAGGCTTATTTAATTGATTTTTTAAAAGTATTTTTGGGTTTTTTTTTTTTTTTTTTTTTTGGTGTTGATTTTTGTCTTATTTTGATTCTCTTCGCGTTTTTCAGGAGATATTCGAGGGGCAGCAGATCGAGATCGCCGTCTCCACATCGATCTCGGTTTAGGGGAAGTAGAAATAAACGAAGAACAAGATCTCGATCGCGATCAAGGTCTCGATCTCGATCTAGAAGTAGGAAAAAAAATTATAGGTGAATAATTTAAGCAAATTTTAACACCAGGTGGGGAAAATCAACAAATAAAATTTTATTTACGGTATTTTTAGATCTCGTTCTCGATCCACGTCAACATCGCGTCGATCTGCATCTAGTTCTTCTACTTCTTCCAACGTAAAACGAAAATCGTATTCTCGTTCTACATCTCGTTCTCGCTCTTATTCCTCGAGTCCGCGCCGTCCACGACGCAAGGGGTCACGCTCAAAGTCGTCTTCAAGGAGTTCTAGGTTTTTAAATCATGATTTTAGTTTCTTAAAAAGTGAAATTTGATTTTTAATTTTCATTTTCAGATCGCGCTCACGTTCGAGTTCGCGAACGCCTCCTCGCAGAGCGCCGAAACCCTCGCGGACTCCGCCAAGTCCTCCACGTTCGTCCGTTGGTTCGACCATTTCGGCTCCTCCTGCGCATTCGTATTACCGACGGAACGCACGAAGCAGCAGTTCTAGCAGTGTTTCGAGCGATGACAACGATAAGCGACGCAGGAGGGAGCAAACCAACGAACGCCAAACTACCACTATCAAGTAGATTTTTAAAAATGAATAAATTAAATTTAATTAATTTTTTTTTTTTTTTTTTTACGTAGGAGACAAACTAGCTTGGGTAAACCAGGTTTCGGATCCAAAGTCAGTAAGAATGTTCTTCTGATATACAGAACAAAAATACTTTTTCACTGTTTTTTCATTGAAAAACGAATTTTAATATCGGAAATTGGAGCTTTTTTCATATTTTTCTATTTGAAAAAAATTAATTTTATTAAGCACCAATTTCTACATTTTTGTGTAATTTATTGTGAGGTGAAAATAATACATGTTGATTGACATTTTGTTGCAGTTTTTTAATTTTTCACTCATAAATTTACTAATTTTTTTTAATTTTGATTTTTCATTTCTTTACCTCACATTATTTTTTGCTTTTAGCTTTTGACACCTCAAGAGAAACTCAAGCGGAAAATGCAAGCGGCGCTTAACAGACAATGTAAAAATTAAAATTTTTTTTTTTTTTAATTTGTATTTAATACAAATATTTATTTATTTATTTATAAATAGATAAGGCGGACAAAAAAGCAGAACAGAAGAAATTCGAAAAACTAGAACAAGAACGCCAGGTATTTTTAAAATTCAAACAAAATAAACAAAAATATTTACCCATAAATCTTTCTCATTTATTTTTATTCAAATTAGGATCGCGAAGAAGAACTGCGAGAAATGGCGATTAAATTAAGACGACGGTAATAATAAATAAATAAATAAGAAATACAAAAAATTGTACCATAAATAGTAAAACAAACAAAAATTCCCTCGTAAACCAATGTGATTGACAGCAACAAGAGCGCGGATCAATTGAATAGTTATTGGCAGTAATAAAAGTGGTGAAGTCGCGGAGTTTGGTTAGCAACAACACGTGCCAAGTTGATATTTCATTTATAAAATTGTAATAAGACCTCGGTTGTTGGAAGAAGGAGCAGAGAGAAGGTTGAGGGGAACGAAATTGCAGCCATTCATTATCCCAGCTGTCCAAGAGACCTCTATCTGCTAGTAAATAGTTGCCAGGGCTGGAGGAAGGACGTCTGTAAATCACAACGTTATTGTGAGAGGGAAAAGGGCGCCAGTTGCTGCTGTTGCTACCGACTCGCGAGTGATGGATGGGTTGAGCCGTCGGGAAGTATGGGCATGGCTGAACGTGGGGGCCAATGTTTTGCGCATGAGTAATTGTGGGTGCAGAGAGGCAGGGGGGGTGGGAGGTGAGGTGATGAACAACCTGCTTCTTTTTTTTTTTTTATGTGGAGTTTTTTATTTGGGGTTTTGTGAATATGTTTGAAAAAGTTCTTTTTGAATTCTGGTTGGTTTTGGTTTGTACTTGTGGCTTTTGGTGTGAAAATGGGGGAATGAAGTTTAGGCTTTTTTTTTTTTGATGAGTTGTGGGGTATTTGGTGGAAGTGGTTGGAATTTGAAACTTTGTTTTTAATTTTGTTCGTTTTTAGTTTGTGATTAAATTGGTAGCTAATTAAAGTGTAGTTATTATGGGAAGTTTTTGTATAAATTTTTAATTCTTATTTTTTCAGATTAGTGATGTTGTCATTAATTTAGTCAGTGTAAAAAAATATTAAAATGCGCATTGGTTTAAATGGTTTATAAAGATCGAAGGGATTTGCAAAATTTAGCTTTGTTTTGGGAAATCGTATTTTTCTTTGCCAATAAGAGTGTATAGTATTTTAATTATCATATCTGACAACAAATTCGAGAAGAGTCATTTTTGGTATCATGTTGTTGGTTATTTAAATTTGAGTTTGTAATTTAATATACGTGAAAGGAAATACCATTTTCGATTAAACAAGACACGAAAAATTAAAAATTAATTTCACAGACTAAAACTTTTGTACACTATGCAACAATAGAGAAATGGAAAATTTTTAATAAATTATAGCATTTGCCAGTTTAGGGCATACATAAAAAACAAGAACGGCTTTAGTTATTTAACATTTAAATAGTTAAGGTTGCTTTAATTTTGAGGGTTTTTGTTGTTGTTTACAAACTTTCTCGAGTCGCGATCCACTTTTTAAAAGCAATTAACTTTAGCGACCCATCTAGCATTAATGAACATAAAATAATTTCAGAACTACTTAAAAATTTAGAAAATATAATCAAATTCGTACATGAAAATTAACCCAAACTTGTATCAAACAAAATAAAGCCAAAACAAAAAATAAGAAACTTTATAAACTCCTAAACACAGCTTAAAACACAGTTAAAATGCCATTTAGCGCTTCCTCCCTTTCACCATCACCACTAAAAAACGAGTTAAAAATTGGCAAATTCAATTTAACGACGTTCACTTTGCCCACCAAAAGAAACTCTCCGTGCAAAAGGTCTATAGGCTTGAAGATTGTCATTAATTTATTTATCCGAAATAAGGTCCCAGCTCGAGTCCTAAGGCTGCAGCACACTACACTTTACACTTTTTTTCTTTTTCAACTCTTTTATCACCTCGATATGGGAGTCATTAGCGAACAGGGGGGTCTGTGGCGCTCTTATCTAATGAGTGTGTGTCGATTTTCAGGTGGAAGCGCGCGAGGGGACCCCGAGTTACTTGTTGTGTATCGCCCCTGGAAGAAAAGTAGTATAATGCACGAGCCGTGACAATGGACGCGTCGCCGTTTGAGTTTGACAAGGCTCTCGAAGCAATTTGCTAATTTAATTAAGTTTTTATTGCCGAGTTTTGATGATTGTCAGGAAATTAAAATAGTGGCAGTGAAGAGTTAACTCTGTTTGCTGTATTCAGTGTCGCGCTCTGAATAATGAGACGGGGGAAGTTGAAGTTGAGCAACTATCTTTTCCACATCTCGTTTAGCTAGAGGTGAAATGATAAAGACCAGACTGACTAATAGTGTTTTCACCTGATGAGAAAAACTTTTTTTCTTTTTTTTTCTTTTTTTTTTTTTTTTTTGAGGGAAAAGGGGTTTTGGGCAGCCATTTTGAATTTTTCTGCTGAATGATGCAGAATTATTTTCTTTAATTTATTTTTAATTTCGTTTCACTCGACTAATGATGTAATTGGCTTGTTAAGAGGTAAAGAAGGGTGGGGACGAGTGGGTTGGATTGGTGGGTTGGGGGGGAGGGGGAGAAAAAGTGGGGAGTAATTAACGAGGAATAAATTAGTGCCAATTAAGGCTGTTTAATGAATGTGTTTGAGTAGTAAAATGCCAGCATCTGACGGAACTGCATGACGGGTCTGTCAGAAATAATTAATTTTGATGACGAGCGAAATGAAGAAAAAAAATTTTTTTTTTAACTTGATAATTTTTTTTTGGTGTTTTAGATCTTATTGGCTGACTTTATTTGATTTTTTTCTTGATTTTGAATTATTTCTCTCGTTGCAGGGAACGCGAAAGGCGACACCGTATGTTGGCAGCTGAAAGAAAGAGGGATAGCAGAAGTCGGAGTAGAAGTGGCAGTCGAAGTCGCAGTTCCAGTGGCAGTGAAAGTGGAAGTGATAGCGATAGTCACAGTGCCAGTGATAGTGATAGTAGTTCCAAGCAGAGTGACCGTCGCAGCCGAAAGAGGTGATAAAGTCATTTTTTCTTTTTTTTTTCTTTCTTTCTTTTCTTTCTTCTTCTTTCTTCTTCTTCGTTTTTTTTTTTTTTTGTATAGTTACCACACCTTCATGTGCAAAAACATATTTGGGAAAAATGTAAAATTCAAAAAAGCAAATTGGGCATTTTAAGCCAATTTTTTGACTTTCTGTAATCACTTCTGCTTTTTAAAAAAAATATGCATCTTGCAATAACTTTTTAATTTTTTGCATCAAAATCCATCATCTTCCTTCAAAACAGGAGTAATCTCAGAAAGTTAAAAAATTGGTTCAAAATGCCTCAATTTGCCTATTTGAATTAATATTCCATTGCAATTTTTTATGTTAGAGTAGAGAGAAAATTCATATTCAATTAACAAAATCACAAATATGCATCTGGGCAATCAAATTTTAAAGCTGGGACGGGAACGGAATGAAAGTCTCTTTATGAAGGCGCAACAGTTAGAAAACAAGAGTAAAAGCCATAAAAAGATGTAATGAAAAGCCAATCATGTGCATAATTAAAGATACTGGAAAGTTATTTGTGAAGCAGAAGTAAAATTAATGAAAATATCTAATGAAAACCTCAATGTTTGCATCAATAAAGATTAGGGAAAAGTCAGTGGAAATTTGACGTACGGTAATATAATAGAAAACTAAGCATGAAAAGTTGTTAGGAAAATTTTTATTTATTTTTTTTTCAGGCTGCGAGCAAAAAAAAAAAAAGGTCATCAAAGATAAATCAAGGGGCCCCAAAATAGCGTTTGCTGTTGGGCCCAAAAATTGTAGTTACGCCACTGATAAAAATGCAGCCAATCAGAGTTTAATGTTGAGTGAAGATTCCTGTCGTGGATTTTTAATTTTCCTGAAGCGAAATATGCTCTTAAATGATCCAAGAAACTGCGAATTAAAAATCTTTTTTGACAAAATTCGCTACGGTATTACGGTACCTAGGATATTATTCCTCTTTTAGAGTAAATAAATAATTAAATTTAATTTCACTTATGGTATTTGCTACTTATTGCTTTTCTTTTCATAAAGTGATATGAAACGAATTGTAATCAAAAGTTGTTATTGGTTGAAACAAATACAATAAAAGCGAGACAGATGTACTAGAGATAGAGAAAGAGGCACCAGAGAAAGAAGATTCACCACCCACTAAAAGAAAGTGTGTTTAAGTGAGACACATAGTTAATCAAAAATAGGACAAAGAGTTAAAAAGTAAGTAGTTTGTTATACTCCACGTGAACTAAAAAGATGTAAAGTTAGTTGAACAACAGAATATAAAGATGGTACTGGAAAATTGAAAGGAGTAAAAAGATGCATAAAAGTCAATAAAAAGCTAAGTCCCTTAAGTTAGGGCTAATATTAGTGTTATAAAGTATTAAAGTTTACACTTTATTATTTACATTTTATATATGTTACGATATGCGCTCGTTAGATAGTGCTACTTGTGTTTGTCCTCGCCTAGTTTAATCCTTTAAGTACTTCATTCCTGTACCTTGAAATTCCTAAAATTCCTAAAATAAATTATAGTCACTTCCTCTTGCAACTCTTAACAAGTTGAAGTGTATTTTTTGTGTCCTGCTCTTTTCAGTGAAAATCTAAAATCTAAAATCTAAAATAAAGAATAAGAAGAAGCCAAGAGAGAGAGAGAAAGAGAGAGTACAAAGAAAAATGTGTTGCCTTGAGCAAAGTTGTTGCTTTACTGATTTAATAATGACATTTCAGTTGCAAAGAAACCTTACTACAATAGCATAACATCATTGTGAGTAATAATCAAGAATGATGTTATATCAATAAAGGAAGCATGCCATAATAATGATTATATACTAAAAGGCTTAAACTAGGGTTATATATGGGCACCTGACAATCAATATTTCCCTGGGTCATTCCACTTGGTCATTCTCAACTCTTCCTTTTAATCGATGTTTTTGTTTTAAATCACTTATCTGGAATCCCTAGTAAAGGCTTTAGAGAGTTTGATTTGGGATAGAGTTAATTCGGTTATAAAAATATGGTAATAAAAAGCTTAAATAAGCCCTCTGCTTCCCTTTTCTCTTTTGTCAGAAAATTAGCCCTTATTAAAATAACCATCAATATCACTCATGTGACACGCCCAATAATCAATATGTAGACTTACTTCCCTTTTCCCTTCCCTCTGCACCTCTTGTTTTAAAAACTAGATTGGAGAAAATTTGAAATGTCTTTAACACAAATTTATGTTTTTCAGAAATTGCATTGTCGATCGTGAAGATAATGAAGGCAAGTGATCGAGATCATTCTTTTACAAATTTATTAAATTACCGTATTTAAACACTGAAGTATGGTAAATAAATATCTACATTCTAAATAGGATAAAACAATTTTAAAGTTTTTTATGTACTTATATAATTTTCAATAACTTGATAATAAAAATATTTTAATGACTACTGACATCATAAATGACTTCATCGGTATGAAGCTCGCATCCAACAAATTTCGAGTAGTTTTCTAAACTATAAAATATGTTAAATATTTGATGCTCAACATTAGAGCAAACGATTAAACTTTCATCGTAATTTACAAATAGAGATCGATCAAGATGTACATCAGAATCAACTAAAGTATTCTTAACTAACCAAAAATCTTCTTCGGTTTCGTACGACAGCAGCCTCTTATCATCATAAAAATATATATGGAAATAAGGTTTCGAGTCTAAATGTCTGCTGGAACAGTCGAAACACTTCCAATTACCAGGTGGCTTCTCCTTGGTTTCCCACTCCTTCGTGTCTCTGTCGTAAATTTTTATGACTCTTTCGTCCACATCGAAGTAAATCTTTTCGAAAGTCGCCAACAGCATGAATCTGCAGTTCCGGAATTCGTCGCACGTTAAAACTTGCCACTGTTCTTCGTCTAGATCAAAAATGGCATAACTAATGTCTGATTTCCTGATGAATACTTCACTATCGTTTGCAGTTTCGTACAGCATTTTCGGACGTTGAACTCCAGCGTTGAAATCTTGCAAATAAAAGCAATTGACCGAATCAACGAAGACTAGGCAATCTGAATTTTCGTCATTCATTCGAAAATAAAATTTATCATTTTTATATTTTACAACTGTAGATGAAATACGAAAGGTACTACCGGTACGCGGTCCATATGTCCAGCATTTGTTTTTAAGACAATACATGTTGTCTTCGTACTCGGCACTGCTAAACAACACTCTTACATGTATTTCGTGAATTGACAAAGAGGTATTTGAGTTTTCGGCAGACCATCTGCGAAACACTTCTGCCATAAATATGTCTTTTACCTTTCGTCCTTGCAGAATACTAGTTTGTTGAACTAAATTCTTTAAAAATATGGTGGGTACATTGCCGAGACCCCATTTCGAGAGTAGAGTCGGAACGTATTGTAATCTGCCGTTGGATCCCCATTTAAGAATCAACTTTAGCAACTTACAACTTTCTTCTTTTCTGATATAATCGTGACTTTGTAACACTTCGATGATACTCTGCCACTGACTTACCTCGATAGAAAGAAAAAATTTACTTTTCGTGACATCATTTGTATTTCGCATGAGAAATTTAGCAACATCTAATAAAGTTTCGTTTTTATTAAATAATTTCGCTAATTCTAAACGTGAGAAAAAGTTTTCTTTCGTTAAAGGTATTTTAGAATACGTTTCCCAGCATTCTGTGAACAATTCGTACATCAGCATTTTGTCGGCGGTAACGAGAAGTTCGCGAAACGTATTTTCGGAAATGTCAGGCAACGGCTGCTCGTAAATGTACTTTACGACGATCTCCATGGCTTGGATCGACGTGTCTTGCAGAGAAACGGTGTTTAATGCGTTTTCGTTGGTGTGGGGCTTAAACATGGCTGCGAAGTAATCGCTCTTCATCATAAGTACGAGCTTGTGGGCAGTGAGGAATCCGTCGGCACATTCCAACTTAACTAGTTGGAATCTATCAAAGTCTCTCGCATTGTAGAATGTGTCGGCAACTGAAGGGAGTTTCGTCTTTGATGCCATCGTATGATACAAAGAAAAGAGTTGCAAAATGAAGTCGTACACATTCAAGTTCTCATTCTTTACTAATGTGTAAACCTGATTTTCGTTAATTATACGTTATCTGTCAGTGTTATTATCACTGTGGAAAGTCTCATTGAATCGAATTCGACTTACGACTTGACACAAAAACAGTACCGTACGATGCTTTCTACATATTCGTGAGAACGTGGAAATAAAATAAAAAAACTCTCAAAACTAAAGTGAATCTTCGATTAAAATGCGATTTATCGAAATTATCAGAATCGCTTCTCAAAAAACTCTGGCAAAACGGAGACACCTTTGAGCTAAATAAGGTTTACTCTTTACAGACGATGATGCAATTTAACTGAAGTAACTGTTAACATGTTAACAGTTACTTCAGTTAAATTGCATCATCATCAATGCAGAACGAATCCAATGTCCGGCTAAATTAGCCGGACATTGGATTCGACCAAACTTAAAATCTTAACAATACCCAATGAGTTAAACTGATTTCAAGATATCTTTCAAACTGCGCAGTGAATGTTTATCAAATTTAATGGAGAAGGAGTTTGTTATGTTTCCTTTCATCCACCAAAGACACAGATCAAAATATTTGATAGTTTTTAAGCAACAAAGAAGAAAGCTATGAAATCCCAATTGAATATTTCGAGTAAGTCTCTTATGAAATGAATAGTCTACATACAAGCACAAAATACTTCACTTATTATTGACTATAACGTCACTTTTTACGACATAATTTCGTACGTTGCAATCCAGTCCTTTCGAGACAAGCTAAACATGTATGAATCTACGTATGGATCTGGAGTTCCAAAAATGATTCGTCGTAATTGACGAATAAAGCATTCACAAAATTCCTGTTAGTGCGATATGTCGTATCGTTTAGGTTTATCGTCTACACACCAAGAATTGGCCTCAGTTTCGTAAGACGCCAAATAATCGCCTTGATAAAAATAAATATGGAAATGAACAGCGGCGTCGAAATGCCTACTGGGACACGTGAAACACTTCCAATCGTCAACCGGTTTCGGTCTCATTTCGCATTCTCCCGTAACTCAGTCGTAGATTTTCAAGGAATGGTCGTTTACGTCCAAATAAATCTTTTCGCCAGTCGCCAGTAACATGAATCTGCAATCACGAAACTCCTGACACTTTAAAAAAAAAATGGTGGATTGTTTTAAAAAAATATAGATTTGACGTTGCGCACATAGCTAATAGATGGCAGGATTACGAATAAAAGCACTGCAATGCAGGAAACGTATCAAGCAAAAGAATGTAATAGTATACATCTTGCAGGTAAGCCGAAGTTGATGTAACTTGACTATACTCTGCCACCTAATTTCAATAATTTTAGTCAAACAAATTATTATGATTTTCTTGTTTACGAGAAGACACGAACACGGCTTTACATAATTCACTTTGATGCTTGTTCGATTTTGTTACAGTATTAACTATAGATAAACTCATTACGATACAGGTAATGATGTAAGATTACGAGTGCATCAATTTCAATTTACGGTATTTTACCAACAAAACAAAGATGTCGCAAATCGACATGATTTTGGCTGCCATAGTGTTGGCCGTCATGTCTGCATCATATGTGGCATTACGAGGATCCAATATTTGCACGAGAAAAAAAACGTGAGTGACTGAGTGTCGATTTTCACTTCGGTACCTTAAATATGTATTTTTGAATTTATACAATAAATTACAATACACAAAAATAATATATTTTTTTTAAGCGTGAATTTTTTCTTTGATCAAAAGTCTACTTTCTAAATAACTTGTAATTAAAACTCAATGGTACCATATTAAGATATTTAATACTACTAAACTCCATAACTTTTGTTTAAAATTTCAATAAATGTATAGAAACAGGATGTAGATTGTGATTCATTCAATGCAAATGCAAATAAAAAAAATAAAAAAAATAATTTGTGCAATTTAGTTCATGCCATATAAGATTTTTTTAAAACGCTTTTTTAAAATTTCAAAATAAATAAAATGGAAAATATATCTCTCATTTGAATTTTGTACTTTTATAGAATTCATGAACTCAAAAACCAAAATTACACGAAAGAAATTAAAGTGAAAACTTATGAATGGTGTTTGTCCATTCCACCTCGTTGCAGTCGATACAAGTGAGTGATTATGAAACACTTTTTCGAGCAACAACTATCACATTTCATTTATTTACATACCAGAGTTGTAAATGTACCTGCTGTTCGTTTAGTAAGCAAAGCAAAAAATATAACCATCAAAACCTGTTGTCCAGGTTATACAGAAACAAGTAAAGGAATGTGCATCGGTCAGTGTATCTTATACTGTACATTTTTCTATCACTTTTGAGTTTAATATTTTCTAATTAAAATTTTTAGCAAATTGCTCGCATCCGTGCATCCACGGAGTTTGTTTTGCTCCTGATAAATGCAAATGTCACGCTGGTTATGTTGGCCCGTCGAGCAATGGTTGTAAGTGACATCACTTTGTCTTTTTTATCTGAGAAATAATCACATTTCAATTACAGCTCATTGTCCAGTTGGGAAATGGGGACCAAAGTGCGACCAAAATTGCTCGTGTAAAAACGGCGCTAAATGTGATTCATTTGACGGACACTGCATTTGTTCTCTTGGTAAATAGTTTTGCTATTAAAATACACTTTTTTAATTTTTAAATTTTGTTGTTTGTATTTTTGAGGTTATAAAAGACAAAACCACACGCAACATTGCTCTTGTGGCTATTTTGGTAACAAATGCAGGAAAAAGTACAGATGCAAAAATAAAATCGATCGCGTATCGAGTGTTTGTTGTTGCCGGCGTGGATGGACAGTGAGAAATAACTTTTCACTTATTGTTGAATTTGCACTCTTATTTATGTTTTATTTGTTTAATAGGGAACTGTGTGCACAAATACATGTCCAACAGGAACTTTTGGCTCTAACTGCACCAAAGTTTGCGACTGCTACATAAATGCTGATTGTCATCACTGTCATCACGACAGGTGTTTGTATCGAGCTAGGTATCGTGGGAATAAAGTAATTTTTTAAATTTATTTTAAAAATAATACATGTTTAATGCTATTTTTTCTTATGTCAGTGTCAAGGAATTTGTTCACAGAGTACATTTGGTTCTTACTGCCATGGGATTTGTAATTGCAGTCATCACAAAAATACTTGCGAAAACAATTTCGTGAGTCGCCGATGTCAAAAACGAGGTAGTCATTTTGAAGAATAACAAAACTTTAGTGTTAAGTTTTTATCTCTAAGTGCAGTTTGTCCTAACGGCAAATTTGGTCCACCACGTTGCAATAAAGTGTGCGAGTGTGATGCAGAAAACACCATCTCGTAAGATGTCGAAAAATTAATTAATGACTTGTGAGTAATTAATGTATTTCTAGATGTCATCCACAGACAGGACAATGTAAGTGCAAAGCAGGTTGGAATGGAACTAATTGTACACATATCTGCCATTCTTATACATTTGGTTACAAATGCCGCAAAACTTGCGATTGTCAAAATGGAGCCAATTGCAACCCGATTAATGGATCGTGCGAATGCGCACCTGGTTATCTCGGTGAAAAATGTACACTAAAATGCCCGATTGGTAAATACGGCGACAAATGTCAACAAATTTGCTTTTGTCAAAATAATTCGTCGTGTTCAGAAGAAGATGGCAGCTGTCTATGTCAACCAGGTACAGTTGGAAACACAATAATATAAATTATTTTAAATTATTTTTTGTAGGATGGCGTGCGACATTCCTTGCTACAAAAGTCACTATGGAATAGATTGTAAAGAAATATGTAAATGTCTTAATGGAGGTGAATGCAATCATGTAACAGGTCACTGCACTTGTAATATTGGGTTTGTTGGAGGGATTTGCGAAAAATCATGCGAACCTAAAACGTTCGGTGTTGGTTGTAATCAGCAGTGTAATTGTAACTGGACAAACACAATATCGTGCGATGCTGTTAATGGTTCTTGTAACTGCAAACCTGGTCAAACAGGTCACTAGCAGATTTATTAATTATTATTATCAGAAGTGAAATTTAAAATATTTTTTTGTTTAAATAACAGGTTTTCGATGCGAAATCCAGTGCGATGATGGATTTTACGGTCATGGTTGTCAGCATGAATGTAATTGCCAGAATAATGCATCATGCGATTCTGCGATCGGTAAATGCGAGTGCCAAAGTGGTTGGATTGGAACAACTTGTGAACGACGTAAATTATACAATCATGAATTAAAAAAAAAAATTATAATTTACTTACACTTTAATTTTTTTTTAAATATCTCAAAGAATGTCCTCTTGGAACTTTTGGGAAAGGATGTGCAGAGAAGTGTGCCAATTGCGTCAATTCAATTTCAGACCAAACATGCCACCACGTAACTGGACACTGTATTTG
>JAQFZP010001621.1:0-18024 GCA_034695745.1 Geophilus truncorum
TGGTGAATTGGCAGATTCCCATGAATGAAATTGATTCTTATTTGACCAGAAATTAATGACAAATTCACCACGTAACAATATTCTTGCGTACACTGTAGGAACTTTTCCATAGAAAATATACTTTTCGATACCAGTACCATAGAAAAAAATTCTCGTAGACAATATTCTCTATGGATACACCATAGAAAAAAAATCTTCGTAGACTGTTGTCTATGAAGATTTTTTTTTTGCTATTTTTTTCTATTTGGCACATACCGTAATAAAAAATTTTTTTTATTGTTGCATCATGTAAAAAGTTTTGTCTTTATGCAATAAAGCTCCCATTATTGCATAATATAACAATTTTTGTCTGTGGTGTACCAATTTCACACTTATTGAGTCAAATATGACTACATAAGTATTATTTTAATTCTTTGAATTTCACTCTCATTGGCTAGCAACAACAACAACAACAACTTTCTTTTAAAAATTTTTTTCTTTTATTGCCATTGACCCACAGTAATAAGAAACCACTCTCCAAGTCAGTATCAATTTCAATCTTCTGGTTAAAACATTAAACATCAAAGAAAACTGAAACTGATAGTCTGATGACACACCCAGAGCTGATTAGTGTCATCCACCCTGTTAATGTGTCATTCTAAGTCAAAAACTAAAAGATGAATAATTACCTAAATCCTTCTCATCTTCACATGACAAAGACAAATTTTGACCAGTCCACACAGACACAAGAATAGCTGGGGAATCTTCAGCTGTGTAATTTATGGGGTTTCCAACTAAAAATATAAAAAAAAATATCGATTTCTAGTCAAATAAGTGAAATCCTCTGTAAACAAAATACAAAATCAACTACTTCTTATACAACATGTAAAATGATCATTTGCACTGTTAGGCTTACAAATAAAATCAGTAATTTTATAGTTGTGACTGATTAACAATCATCATGGAGTCAACTAAGGTTGTAACTCAATTCAATCAAATTGATGTCAAGTTTGAAATAACATTTTTATCACAAAATTTATCCCAAAATATAAAACTCAATGTCATAGTTAAATTATCAAAATAGAAGCAATAATTTGGTTTACCTTCATTTAGAATTATAAATCATGATAAATAGTTGAAATTTAACACCTTCTGCGCATGCTCCAAAGTTTATATAAATACATACCTTTAAATCCAAACAGGAAATGTGGAATTTAAACAAATTTACCTGACCATTTTTAAATGAATTTAAACTTTAAAGAACTTTTAAACATCCCTCACAGCAATCCATTGCCCCACTTGTGCCATAAGCTGCTTATTTTAAGAGAAACTCCCATGAGTCACCGCAAAAAAAGTAGAAAAATATATCATATACCAAAATAAATAAACTTTTATCATTCCCAAAACTGTTTTTCAAGTGTTGCAAGTGATAAAAGATGTTAAATTTAAAAAAGAAGAAAAAAAAAATGCGCAAAGAAATTTTTTTTCCAACTCACCTGCGCACGATGTGCAAATGACGAGTAGAATGAGACAAAAGTGCAACATTTTGTTCATTTTTTCATTCACAACTTTCACTTTGCTTGGTTCGCTGCGATTTTCAACTCATTACTGATCCAATTCGACCGAAGACCTTGAGTTGAGTGACGTATTTTTTGCGCCTTTTTTCCCATCCCCAGCAGCTTCATCTTCTTATAAATATAAACTTGGCAGCTTTTGGCTTGGACTTTGATGTGTTTTAAATATTGGGCCGGGGTCGTTATTCGATGACCTCATCCTTCTTCACTCAACTCCATTAGTCAAAGATGCAGCTGTGTCTTAATCGAGGATCTTTAAACTTTAAAGCCCCGAATTTAGTAAATAATTCCAATAAAATGCAAATAAAAACTTTTTATTTTTTTTGCAACGAAAAAACACTACAAGTCAATTTTTCGGGTTTGGGGTAGTGGGAAAAAGTGGAATTTATAAAACTACTGTGCCTTTTTTTTTTTTTTTAATTTTACTAAGAAAAATAAGAAATTAGATGTATTTTGGTGTGTTTATGAGCAGTTTTCATGGTTGACGACGTGGAAATCGGTGATTCCGGTGTGTGCGAAGATTTGTTTCAGTTCATGTGTCACCGGTGCGTGGCTGTTTTTGCTCAAAATCAAAGCGACATCTATGGAGAAATTTTAAAATTGTATTTTTATCAATAATCGAGTGTTTTAGGGTTAAATTGAACATTTTTTTTCTTACCGGCGTGTTTTCCGTCCTTGGGAATGCAACCATAAGCAACCAAATAGTGTTCTCCTTGGCTGTGGGTCAGGTGGAATGTGATGAGCATGTGGCTGTCTTTGTAGTCCCCATTATCTGGATGTTTGATAACAATTTTAGAGCAGAAAAAAATGTAAACATTAATTTTTTTTATAAACACAAATAAAGTATTTACAAATTTATATATATTTTTTTAAGGTTTTACGTGAAGAAATTAAGTGACTGGTGGTGAATAAAAGATGAAAATGTCAAACACATTAAAAAGTGAGTGAAATAAAACACCTTAAGTTTAATTACCATAAATTAACACGAGGAAATAACTTACCCTTGTATTGGTAGTAGTATTGACCGTCAGTCTTCTTGACGTATTGACCATGGGTCTGTTTGTGGACACTAGAAAATAAAAATACAAAAGTTGTAATAATTCAAATTTCGCGGTAAAAAAAACTACGGAAACCGTACAGAAACATCTCATTTTTACAAATACATGGAAAATTGTTACTTTTATCAACCAAATTGACACTTGAAGTGACTGATAACTTTACTTACCCTCCAAAAGTCTGCACAGTTCGAATACTGCTGATTTGATCTCCAGTTCCTTGGCTGTAGACAATCTGACCACACTTGCAGCAGTTTTCTTGTGGTGGACCAGCTTCAGAGGTAGCCAACACAGCAAAATCACCAAAAATCTACAACAAAACACCAAAAATAAAACGAAAACTTACAACAACAACAACAACAACAACAACAACAAAAAAGACATCTTACATCATGAACATTAAAATTGGTTGATGGCTGGAAAGCTGGACATGCCCCATCCTTGAACTCAAGCACAGGCAGACTTGCAAAGCAAGTGGCCACAAGAGAAGCAAAAACTAAGACAAACATTGTGAGTTTGTGTGAGTTACAAGTGCAAGTGATGAGGATGAGTGAGGGTGAGTTGTGTGTGTCTGGCTCCAAAAAGCCCCCTATTTATACCCACTTGGAGAACTTCAGGGTCATCACCTGATGTGGGGGTTGGTCCCAAACACGTGATGAGGGGAAATTTGAGACGTCACATGCCCTTGAAGTTACCCCCTACCTCGAGATTATCCCCTCCACAGATGGTGAGATGGAAATCTCATGTTTTTAAAAAGTATTTTAGAGGGTTTTTTAATTGAAATAGGTAAAATTGAGGCTAAAAGCAAAGAAATAAACACATTTTAGACTAATTTAGTTTTTTTCAGTTATATTATGGGTTATTTTTTGGGTTAATTGTTTATATTTTGGTTGTGGGGGTTGTCGGTTGTGCAGGGGTGGTAAATCTGGCGCCAGTTTGTCATTTTCATGGGGAGAGATAAGTTGATGGCACTTGGGTTGGGGGCTTTGGTGGGGGTTGGAGGTTGGGGGTTTGAGGGGGTGAGGGGTGAATTTTGTGAGAAATTTCTGGGGTTTGTTTACATTTAGCTCAGGTCCACCTGATGTTGATAAGTGTATGGAAATTATGAGCTTTGGACTTGTGTTTGTTTAAAGAAGAGAAGTTGGTGACATTAGATTTGATAAAAATTATATTGGTTTTGAAATAGTTAATTTTTTATTACAAATGTTTTGATTGAAGTTGAGATATGCAGTGACATACCGTACTCAATGTATGATAATTGATAAAATATATAATTTTTATTGTTTTAAATGGTTGTGATGTTGTAAGTTGTTTATTATTATTATTATTATTATTATTATTATTATTATTATTATTATTATTATAAAGATCTCTGGGGTTTGTGTTGGGCAATGCAGAAAATCAACTTTGAGATTATGATAATGTGAAAGATTGTAAAGAAAATATGATAATATAAATAGTGTTGATGATTAAAGGTTGTTGCAACAATGACATTTTCTACTGTTGCAATTTATGTTTAAAGTGTAAACTGCAACAAATTCAGAATGCAACAATACAATAATCACTTAAACAATGAAACAATAATAATAATAATAATAATAATAATAATAATAATGCATTTAAACAGTACCGGTAATGCATTAGAAGTTATTTTCAAAAATTACACTACATGCATTCAAAAATAAAATCCCTGATTTTCAAACATTTTATTTATAAACCTTTAAGCACATACCATTTTATACAGTAATGCTTATTGTACTAGTGGTATAATAACCTACATTTAATAAATCCAAAAAAAAAAAAAAAACCAGCTCTGTTTTATTTATAGTATGCAATTCCCATTCTTCATTCTTCATTCCTCTCCTCATCCACTGATCCTCCCCTGCTGACGCTGACCTCTTTTTTGTGGAGTCTGGTCAAGGTTAAAGTGGGTAAAAGTGGTTTGAGATTAAAGAACCAATCCCAGCTCTTCCTTTCTTGTTGACAAGCCAATCTCTGACTTTCTAAAAATCCCAATTTTTCCTATCTCTAATGTAATAAAAAATATATAAAATTTCTAAAATTATTATAAAGTGAGAGTTTCATGAAAAATAACTCATTATCAGTTATTTAGGTACATCGATATTAGCCGAAATCTGATAACATTTAATCAATTAACTTACAATTAGATCTCATATAAATATAATTATGTCATTCTTTGAATAATAACTGTAGATGACAGTCACTTGTATTGTTACATAAAAGAAAATTTAATTTACAAACTTCACAAAAATTGCTGTTAGTCATTAACTAAAACATAAACATCACCAAAACCATCATTTCTAACTGACAGTTTGTTTATATATAGATTAAGATTAAGATTACAATATAAACACAAAGATTGCAACACTCCAAAACACAGAAAACACTTTGAAGGAGTCAGACAAGATCTGTCTAACTCCAAATCCAAAAATATCATCAATTTAAAGTTGCAATCTTGTAGTTAATGCAAAGATGTCAATCTTTTTTCTTTCTATTTTTATAACTATTTGAGGCATTTCAGTTAATGGAATAAAAATAAATTCAATTGTTTTTAATATCTATATCTAATAGTTAATTTATTGTATTCAGCTTGGCTAACTGTCAATTTCTACTGTCCTCTTGGCCTGCAAGCAACCTTTGTTCTGATAAAATGTTTCAGCTTATCTGTCAGCCTAGTTCTCTGACACTGTCTCTTCTACCTTGGAGTTGGAAGGTATGTACACCTGAATTTACCTTGTTTTCAGTGATTCATAGTATTAAAAAGTCACAGAATGTGGCTGAAGCTCATTGAGTAGTTAAAACTAGGTTTTAGGAAACTTATAATAAACCACTTCCTCATTTAATTGTTTGGTTACAAAAATGGTTAACTTTGTGGTTTTATCTGTGACTGATTATAAGTGATTAAAAGGGATTATAAACATGTGATGTGACTGATTATTGAAAACTTTTTTTTTTTGTAGTTGCTTGATGCTTTCTAAAGCAGTTTTGTGGGAAATCAGGCAAGTGAAATGTTATAAAAATACAAGTTTTTACAATTTTCCTGCAGGTGGTGTTGTTTCATAAGGAAATAAATAAAAATCTGCATTTGATATAACAATTTTAGACTTATTTGATTAAAAAAATAATATTTTTGTATATTTTGAAGATTTTAAAGATATTTTTTTTCACTTTATAAATTAGATGAACCACATATTCTGAAATGGAAGCAGAAAGAAATTATGAAGAAGAAGAAAAAGAAGAAGAAGAAGAGGAAGAAAATGCTGAAAATGACTGCAACCAATTTGTAGCCCCAGATGGAGGTTGGGGCTGGGTCATAGTAGTAGCCACTTTTCTCACAAGTCTGGTAGTGGATGGAATCATTTTCTCTTTTGGAATTCTCCTGCCTGAAATACTGGTTGAATTTGGTGAAGGTCAAAGTATCACTTCATGGGTTGGTTCTGCTTTGGCTGGGACTTATTTACTAATAGGTAATAAACAGCAAAATTTCAAATTTCAAAAAAACTAAATATTTAAATTTTTTTTTTAAAACTTAAAAGGTCCAGTTGCTGCTGCTTTAGCAAATAAATTTGGCTGTAGAACCATATCAATAGTTGGCAGCTTCATCTCTGCAGGTGCCTTTATATGCTCTTTCTTTGCTAACAATATTATTTATCTTATAATTTCATATGGAATTGTTGGAGGTAAGGAATTGTTTTATTTATACAGTATATCGAATATTTTTGTTAAATAAAGGATGGTTTTTGGAGTCTTTGGTGTTTATCATGTGATCTGGCAGAGCTGTGATGTCATTGCACTGAATGTGATTGGCTAAAAGAAGCATTCATGTGGAAACAGCTGTTATCAGACATGACGTCAATTACAGTCAGGTTGTCTAGGTTTAGTGTGTCCTTGGGTGTTTTTTTAAGTATTATATTTTATTCTAAACAATCCCAATGAGTTTTTAAATGGATTTTGCCTTGGGAATCAATGCAAACAACAGCTCTGAAAAGATGGGGCTTGAATTTGCTGTTTTAAAGATAAAAAGAAAATTGCTTTTAAGTCATTTAGGAAAAAAAAACCCTCCCTAAGGTCCCTCAAGGGATCCAGTTTCCATTTGATTAAGTGTTTTTCTTCTTTTTATATATAGGTTTATATAGGTTTCTTTAAAAGGCCTAATTTTCTACCATTCTTTATTTAATACATTTTTTATAATTCTAAGTTTAATGTAATGTTACATGTAAATAAATTCTATAATTCTATGTTAGAATTAGAATTATCATCTGATGCTACACGTGTAAGTATAATTATAACACCTTTTATCTCTTTTCATGGAACTTTGTAGGCATTGGCTTTGGTTTCATCTACCTGCCATCTATGGTCATAATTCAAACTTACTTTGAAAAGAAAAGAGCTTTTGCAACTGGCATTGCTGTCTGTGGTTCTGGCATTGGCATGTTCATTTTATCACCTCTTACACAATACTTGATTAAAATATATGGATGGAGAGGAATGTTGCTGATCCAAGCTGGAATTAGTCTTAACTGTGCTGCTTTTAGTGGTTTGTTAAGACCGGTAGAAGAATGCCAGCCGCGGCGAAGGCCGAGGAAAGAAAAGTTAAAGCCATTGCTTTATAGGACTAAAGAAGCAAGAGATCAGTTCTTTAGGTTATCAACTGCATCTAGTGACGCAGAACCTGATGAGAAGAAGTTGCCCATCATCAACGAAGAATTGACGGATTCAAATGAGAATTATTCGAGTGTTAAGATTAAGGTAGAGAGAGTATTTATTGTATGTGTAATGTTTAATGTTAACAGTTATCTTTTTTTAATATAAAATTAGAAATTTATTAAATTTGTATACTTTGTGAAGTCATAAATGCTTGTGGTGCTATCCTTTGAGCAAAGTAGGAACTAATTATTATGAATCATTATTGTTTTTAGAATGGATCAGAAAGATTGAATAAAAGATTTAGTGTTGACTCCAGCACATGTAAAAACAACCAAAAGAAATGGATGCTGAAATTACCTTGCGTTCCATCGAAAGAGCAAAAAAAAAAGTCGGTTATTCGCCGCGCTACAAGTGCTGATTTTAACCGGCCTTTCTTTAGACCTGAATTGTATTTAAGGTAAAATAACTTCAAAGCCATCAATATAAATTGACACTAATAAACATTTTTATTACAGTGGTAGCTTAGCAAATATACCAAGCTATGTGGCTGATTCAGCTCAAGCAGTAAACAAAACCAAAGACCCACATGTAGGAGGCATTAGAAGCATAGGAGAAATCATAAATGTAAAACTTAAAGTTTTCTCAATTCTCCTACAGTTAAGTTTTAAATCAAATTAATTAAATAGGATATTCTTCATCTAAATCTACTAAAAAGCCCAACTTTTAACACAATTTGCCTTGCTGGCTTCCTGACTTTCATGGGCTTCTTTGTACCATTCATTTACATCTCTGATTATGCCATCAGCACTGGGAGAACTAAAGAAGAGTCTTCATACTTGATATCAGCCATTGGAATTACAAACACGGTAATACAACTTCATGAGTCATTGACAAAAGTATTTTATCAAATCATATTCCAGATTGGCAGGCTTATTTGTGGCTACATCACGGATAAGCCTTTTGTCAAAGCTTTGCACATCAACAACTCAGCTCTTCTTATCTCTGGTGTTACAACTGCTTTGATTCCTTTCTGTGTGACTTATGAGATTCAACTTGTGTATTCTGTTATATTTGGTTTAGCAATAGGTATGATAATGTAAATCAATAACTTGGTAATTTTGTTAATAGAGATCTCTGGTCTTTTCAGCTTGTTATGTATCTTTGAGATCAATCATTTTAGTGGAATATTTAGGTCTGGAAATTTTGACAAATTCCTTTGGGTTGTCACTCCTGTTTCAAGGAACTGCATCAATGATTGGTCCACCAGTTGCTGGTGATATAAATTGATAAAAAGTACCGTATCAAAATTTCTATCATTTTTAATTTTCCTGTATCACTTTTCAGGTTGGTTTTACAAACAAGGAAATAGTTATGATGTACCATTTTATGTTGCTGGATCCATCATGGCTTTATCAGGCTTGATTTGTGTGCCATTACCATACATTAGTGAATGGGAAAAGAAAAGAAATGAGAAAAAACAAATTGAAAACCTAAAAAATAATTGTTGAATTTTACCCTATTTAACATGTTATTTTAGCAAACTGAAGACTGAAGTCATTTATACAAGATATTTTTTTATAGGTCTTGTACATAATTTTGTTTTAACTTTATCAACTCTTGTACATAACACTATTTAAATAATGAATATTATAAACTTAATTATATTTAAAAATTACTTTAACTTGTTTCCTTTTAACTGATTGTAACCCTATTTTACATGATAATTTACCTAACTGAAATCTTTTATACAAGATATTTTTTCACAGGTCTTATACATAACAGTATAATAAAACTTAATTTTCTCACAAATAAATAACTTAACAGCAAAAGCAAAGAAAATATATCAATATGTAAAATATTTAATAAACCTCTGCCATCAAACGATCCAGCTAATACCCTCAACCAAGAATAATAGAAATTAAAGATCTTTCAAAATAAATAAAACCAAATGTAATCTAAAACAAAAAACTATAATTTTTATCGTTTTGTGTCCCAAATTCAAAATGGGACATGAGGATGATCCTTAATCCTGTTGAACAACAAAAATTAAAATGTCATTATAACCACAACAAAAATTACTGATAACTTACAGTTCAAAAGAATAGGCTCTCCAATTGCGATCCAAATCAGTAATTTGTTTCATTTCATCACTGTCCAACTCAAAGGAAAACACCTTTATGATTGAATAGAGAAAATAATACAGCATACCGGTACCATTCCAATGTTGACATTTTAAACGTTTATATTTCATTCTGCTAATTAATGCTAATTTTCACCACCAGGTGGTAAAAAGAAAAACTTACATCAAAGTTTTCAATCATTCTTGACTTGGTTGAGGTTTTGGGTATCAACACAATGCCTCTTTGAATACCCCATCTCAATATAATCTGAGCATTTGATTTCTCATGTTTTGTAGCAATTTTTCCAATAACTTGATTTTTGATCAGAATATCTGATTGTCTGGAATTCAAGAAAATAAAACTTACAGATAAGTAGATAACAACTTGTTGCTTAATACTTACTTGTCCAGTTCAAAGCCAAATTGCGGTCTATCGTATGCTGCACCCAAAGGACTATATCCAGTTACAACAATGCTATTCTTCTTGCAGAAATCCACTAGTTCTTTCTGGACTAAGTAAGGATGAATTTCAATCTACAGTATAATATGTACATCTTAATAAAGTTGTGTAGAATTTTAATTAAAATATAAAACCTGATTGACAGTTGGTTTTATTTTGCAGTTTGCAAGAAGTCTCTTCAACTGATCCACATTAAAGTTGCTCACACCAATGGACTTGGTCCAACCTTTTTGAAGACATTCTTCCATTCCCTAATGATTTAATTAAGTTTTATCAAGACTAGATACCTAATATGAATCTAGCATCCTATTTATCTTAAACATGGGGTTATCCCTTGTATTCACATTTGCACTTACAGTAACTCAAGAAAAAATTAAAGTGCATTGTGGGATACCAAAGTGTTATTAATTCCAAACAGTTTTAAATTAAGCATTAAGTTTGACTTATGGTAACTTTTTAATTCAGACAATAGCAAGCAACTGCACAAGATCAAAGATGGCTGTTTTCAATTTGATTGGCCAGACTTAAGAATATAATTTCTTAAGTTAAGTTACTGTACGGTACGTTAAATTTGTTTAAGTTAATTACAAGTGAAAAGTGTAGCATTACCATGTCAAACTCTATATAGGCCTGCTGCAAGCTACAGACATCTGGTGGCGGTTAGTTGCATTAATGGGATTTTGATATAAATCTTTTTTAAATTAGTAATCGCTAACACTTTCATGATTTGCAAACCAGTAGAATTTTTGAGGAACAGTATACAGTGTCAGTTGAACATTTCTTTTTATTATCTGTTCTTGATTGTACTGTACCGGTACGGTATATTTATTAATTGAAAAACATTACTTACTTCCCAAGTTTCCAAATAATCAACATCGGAATAAAGAACTTTTATAGTTTCTTCTAAGCGTATAGGCCATGCTCCTTCGCCTTCCTACAAAAATAAAAGTAAAATGAAATACCATACCTTCAATCTACATTACAATACCAATAACATTCTCACTTTCCATCCCATTGGAGAATGAACTAGCAACAAATCGACACAATCCAACTGCAACTCATCCAAACATGTCTTACAATTCGTGATCACACTTTCCTTTTTATGAAAAGTATTCCATATCTATAAAAATAACTCATTATTTATTATTTAAATTTAAAAATTCTATACTAATTGTATAATACTTTAGTTGTGATAAAAAAATCGCTTCGTTTAAGTTTTCCTTTGTCGAAAATCTCTTTAAATGCCTCACCCATGTCATTCTGATTCTTATAAACCCATGCTGTGTCGAAATGGCGATATCCAACATCCACCGCATCCTTAATCACTTGCTTAAAATCCTTTACCTGGAAAAATCACAAATAAGTTAAAATAAAAATATAATATACAATATACTGGTAATAAAATTTTACGATTAATTTTCCTTACATTTATAGTTCCCATACCCAACACTGGAATTGAGTGGCCATCATTAAGCTGTAAACTTGGAACCAACAAACTTGCAGTCATTTTGTACACCTGACGAAAGTCGTATTTTTCCTAAATGTAATTTGATGCATTTACGATTTTTTTCTTTTTGCTATTTTTATCAGATTAAACAGCTGTTTAGTTAAAGTGGGTGGAAATAATCAGATATGTACAGATGGTATCCTATTTAATCCCATAATTTGTGTAGGACTATGTATTGTTAAGTATTAAATGCCTGATATAAAGTTGCAGTCACAAGGAAATAGTTATGATGAATTATTATCCACCATGGCTTTTATATCAGGCTTGATCTAAGTGACCTCACCATACGTTAGTGAATGGAATAAGAAAAGAAATGAGAAGAAACAATGGCAATAAATTATTTACACACTATTTTCCTTGATTTTCTGAGAAAAACCCAGAATCTATTATTTCATGAATTTTCCCACTATTTAATACATTTTTCTACACTGTTTAAAACTGAATTGCACACTACTGTACGGTATATCAAAAAAATCTAAATTTTTTAAAAATGGTTACCGTACGTATACAATGTTTTTTATTGTTTATTGTTGCTTTACAATTTCTTGAAAGAATCGCGAATAACAAAATAAAAAATTACGTTTGTCAAGTTTAAAATAGCGTAAAGCAAGTTAAAGAAATTAGCAAATTTAAATTAGACAAAAAAAAATAAAGAGATTTGAAATCAGATTTGAGTGTGGATTACCAGGTGCTGTAATTTTAAAAATTTAAACAGGTAACCTCTGATGATTTTACAAATCACGAACTTCAAGTACCGTACCGTACCGTACGGTATTGATTTTGTACGTTCGAAATAAAAATTTGTGATTTTATTGGTTTTATCATGGAATTTTACCATGGGTTATTCTATGGTTTTACACTATCAACACGAATACCATAAATTTTGTACTTTAAACGCATCTCTACTATTTTTCACCACATACCTACAAGTAATACAAATTGCATTTCGGACATATTTGAATTTATTTGGTAAACTACAAATTTTTTGTTTTAAAACACATCAAAACTTAAACCCAAAAGTTATTCTGATTTTCAAATCTTTTTATTTTTTAAAAGTTTCATTTTATTCCATTTGCAAACTTTAGTTAACTGATGAGAATGTTGCTTCGTAAATTTTTATTTTTTGGTTTGTAATTTCCTAAAAAATGTCGTAAATTTACAAAAAAAAATGATAAAAAACGATATCATTTTCAAGATTTTCAGGGTTTTGTATAGTGTGGAATTCAACTTAAGTACGGTATGGTAATGTGAAAAAAACAAATTAAATAGTGATACTAGGGTAGCGGTAAAGTCAGGAAGTGGTAAATTTAAGTTTTTTGGTGTAAAAATCAGGGAAAATAGTGTGTTAATAAATGAGAGTCGAAACAAATTGATAATCTAAGAAATAACTGTTGAATTTAAATTTATTTAACATATTATTTTTGCCAACTGAAATCTATTATAGAAGATATTTTTCACAAGTCTTGTATTAACAGTATAATTTTCTCACAAATAAATAACTTTACAACAAAAGCAAACAAAGTGTAAAATATTAAATAAACCTCTGCCATCAAACACTCCAGCTTATACCCTCAACCAAAAATAATCAAAACAATAGAAATTATCGTTTTGAATCCATAAATCAGAAAGGGACATGAGGATGATCCTTAATCCTGTTGAATAACAGAAATTAAAAAGTCATTATAACCAAAAAGAAATTATTAATAACTTACAGTTCAGTAGAAAAAGCTCTCCAATTGCGATCCAGATCACTAATTTCTTTCATATCATCACTGTCCAACTCAAATGAGAACACCTTTATAATTAAATAGAGAAAATAATATGGTACGGTACTGTACAACATGCTACGGTATCTAGTTTTAAGATTTTAAACTTTATATTTCATTCTGTTTAATTAATGCTTATACTACTGTACCGGTATATAATTTTCACCACCAGGTGGTAAAAAAACTTACATCAGCATTTTCAATCAATCTTGACTTGGATGAAGTTTTGGGTATCACCACAGTACCCCTTTGAACACCCCATCTTAATAAAATCTGAGCATTTGACTTCTCGTGTTTTTTAGCAATTTTTCCAATAACTTCATTTTTGATCAGAATATCTGATTGTCTGGAATTTAAAAAAAGAAAATAAAACTTACAGATAACAACTTATTGCTTAATATTTACTTGTCCACTGAAAAGTTATATTTTGGTCTATCGTATGCAGCACCCAAAGGACTATATGCAGTTACAACAATGTTATTTTTCTGGCAGAAATCCACGAGTTCTTTTTGGACTACGTAAGGATGAGTTTCAACCTACAGGAAAATATGTTAAAACATATAAACTAATAAAGTTGTGTAGATTTTTAATTAAAAAATAAAAACCTGATTGATAGTCGGTTTTATTTTGCAGTTTGCAAGAAGTCGCTTCAACTGATCCACATTAAAGTTGCTCACACCAATGGACTTGGTCCAACCTTTTTGAAGACATTCTTCCATTCCCTAATGATTTAATTAAGTTCTATCAAGACTAAATAATAATATGAATCTAGCATCCTATTTATTCTAAACATGGGTTATAACACTTGTGTTCACACTTCTTGCAATTAACTTAACTCAAGAAAAATTTAAGGTGTATTGTGAGATACTAAGCCAAAGTGTTATTAATTCAAAACTGTTTTAAATTAAGCATTAAGTTTGACTTTTTAATTCAGTCAATGGCAATGGCAAGCAGCTGCACTACCGTAGATCAAAAATGGCTGTCTTCAACTTGATTGGTCAGACATAAGAATACCGTACGTTACTAGTGTAGCACTGCCATGTAAAACCCTATACTGTATAGGCTTGCTGCAGACGACAGACATCCGGTGGAAGTTGGTTAAATTAATGCAATTTTAATATAAATTTTTTTTTTTAATTAGTAATGCCGCCAACACTTTCATGATTTGCCACTAGGTAGCAAACCAGAAGAAATTTTAAGCCACAGTACAGTTAAACATTTCTTCTTATTATCTGTTCTTAATTGTACATTTATTAATTGAAAAACATTACTTACTTCCCAAGTTTCCAAATAATCAACATCTGAATAAAGAACTTTTATAGTTTGATCTAAGAGTACAGGCCATGGTTCATCGCCTTCCTACAAATATAAGAGTACCAGTACGGTAAAATAAAATAAATCTAGATTACCAAAAATATTCTCACTTTCCATCCCATTGGGGAATGAACTAGCAGCAAATCGACATAATCCAACTGCAACTCATCCAAACATGTCTTACAATTCTTGATTACATTTTCCTTTTTATGAAAAGTATTCCAAATCTATAAATATAACTCATTATTTACTATTTAGATTTAGAAATTCTATACTATAATACTTTAGTTGTGATAAAAAAATCGCTCCGTTTAACTTTTCCTTGGTCGAAAATCTCTTTAAATACAACACCCAACACCTTGTGATTCTTATAAACCCATGCTGTGTCGAAATGGCGATATCCAACATCCACCGCATCCTTAATCACTTGTACAAATTCACTTGGCTGAAAAAATCACAACTAAGTAAGTTAAAATAATTACATTTTACGGTTAATTTACCTTATCCACTGCAGTTCCCAGACCCAACACTGGGATTGAGTGGCCATCATTAAGCTGTAAACTTGGAACCAACAAACTTGCAGTCATTTTTCACAATAACTGACGAAAGTAGTATTTTTCTTGATTGCTTATACAATTTTATTTGATGTATTTATGATGTATTTTATCAGATTAAAAACATGTTTAGTTAAAGTGTGTGCAGTTAATCAGATACCGTACAATATGTACAGATGGTGTTTTATTTAATCAGAAAATTTACGTAGTACTACGTATTGTTATAAGTTTCAATAAAAAGCAGGAATTGTACCATCAATGACTGTATTTTAATACCAGTTATTATATTAAAGTTATATTTTTGTGTTATTCTTTACATAATTTATCAATTGTCTGAGACTATTTTAGTGGACAAATTTGACAAGTTATTCTAATTCAAATTCTAATATTTTATTGGTGCAAAACTTCGACAAAAAAACTGTATTGTTAAATTGCTTTATTGAATAAGGAAGGTATTATCTAGATTTTGTATAAATTTGTTCGTGACGCAATAGTGACGTACGATTCGTGAAAACGAATTGCATCAAACTCTACTCCCTCCTTAGGGAACGAATCTCCTTTAGTGGGAGAGCATTCATAAATGATGTCACGCTCTGAGGAGAGGGGGGGGTTCATTAGAGCTGTGACAAATGAGTGACACTTAAGAGGAGGGGGTATTTTGAGTGTGTGACATCACATTACTACTTACTTGTGCAATTGTGATGTGACAGACCAGGTGGGGGGGGGGGGGGTATTGCTTGTTGTGACATTGGTGTGACAAATGTGGAGGGGGTAAAAAATCCGCCAATTTTGACATCATTTATGAATGCTCCCTAGAAAGCAAGCAACATTTCTTTTCATTCTAATTACTGTATGGGTTAAAAATTAAATAAAACGCACAGAAAACATGTAACCAGTTTGATGATTTTAAAAGAACTGAATTCTTTATTCCAGATCCAGGCAGGGGCGTAGCTACTATGAGGCAACCTACAGCAATGCTGTAGTATAGGGCCCCAAGCTTGGAGGGGGCCTCCGAAGCGCGTTCTGATGACCTGTTTTTTAAGATGCGAGTAAAAAAAAAAAAAAAAAAAAAGATTATCAAACGGTAATCAAGGGACCGCAAAATAATTTTTGCTGTTGGGCCCAAAAATTTTAGCTACCGGTACGCCACTGGATCCAGGTTAAAAATAGAAAGGGATTAAATTTGAAGGTTACTGGTAAGGATTAACAACGCCATCTGTTGGGGGCTGAAAAAAACTATTATCTATATATATAAAACCAAAGCACTTTTTTTTTGTGACAATTGTTTTGATAAAAGTAGCCATGGAAACCTAACAAATTATATATCACTAGCACAGGTGCCCGTGCTTCGCTACGGGATACAGAAGCACACCTACAGTATTCTGTTCCCGCCCCAGCTTTCTTTAGTTTATTTTCCAGTTCGTTTGTGCACGATTAAACGCCTCGCGACTCGCTGCGCTCGACGCTCGCTAGGGGATACAGTTTTGTGATCCAAGCTTGCTCCTATTCTGAGCATCCCGTCATTGTTTTTGGTCATTGTTGCAATGGTATTACATCACAGGTGTTGTCAGGTTTTGCCACCATGCCATGCGCCCAAGCAGCTATATAAATCAGTGTGTTTGCATGTGAGGCTAATGTTATTATACAGGCTGATGTTGTTATAGTGACAACAATACATAAGCGTGCAACTTCGTGTGGCATTGTCAACCCTGTCCCGCGTGTTCTCGGTGGTAACAATGCATGCGCATGCGGTTTCGTGTTATAATCATCCAGGTTGTCCATTTGCAGGAAATCTAAAAGGGGCTGGTCAAATGTTTTTCCACATCGGGTTACAACTTTGCATTTGGGGCATTCCTTTCAAATCTGGTGGAAATCGCGCCGCAAATAACTGAACCTATAGAACCACAGACACACAGACAGACACAACTTCAAAATATAGATGTAGAAGACTAGCACAGGTGCCCTTGCTTCGCTACGGGATGCAGGAGCACACCTATTCTGTTCCCATCCTGGCTTTAATTCTGTTCCCGTCCCAGCTTATTTGTGCACTATTAAACTCCTCGCGAATCGCTGCGCTCAACACTCGCTAGGGGATATAGGAGCACACTTATTATGATCCCACTTATTATGGCTCCTGTTCTGATCATCCCGTCAGTTTTGCACAGTGATCTGTGGGTTCTCAGGTTGCTCCTGTCAGTTTTGTGTTTCATTCTGCAGTTTGTGCACTATTCCATTCCTCCTTTCCATTCCTCTTTTACGCTTCCTCCTTTATACCAAGCCATTTTGCATTGTTGCCTGGAATGTTGTTGTAGTGAAAATGTTGTAGTAAAAGCTCATGCAACTTCGCGTGGCATTGTCAACCCTGTCCCGCGTGTTCTCGGTGGTAACAATACATGCGCATGCGACTTTGTGTTCCAAGCATCCCGGTTGTCCATTTGCGGGGAATCTAAAAGGGACTGGTCAAATGTTTTTCGCATTTTGTCTTAGAATTCTGTTGGGCATGTTTCTTTAAAATCTGGTAAAAATCGCGCCGCAAATAACCGAACCTATATAGAACCACAGACACACAGACAGACAAACACAACTTCAAAATATAGTTTTAGATTTGATAGCCTTGATTTTGTAGATTAGCCGAAAACTATAGGAATTAAAAAATATTGAATAAAATTCGAATTATTAATAAAAAACGATACCGAATCATAAAGTTCAATTTTGCCGCTCAATGTTTTCATTGAGAGAAATGACGTCATGAGTCATGACTAGGCAATACACAGTATGAGCTGATAAGCAAAGTATAGCGAATATGGCATAATGCCATTATCCGCAGTAATATACCGAGAGAGATGAGGAATTGTCGAAACAATTGGTGAAAACACTCGTCTTCCTGCCTGAAAAGATCACGAGTGGCCGTAGGCCACGAGTGATCTTATCTGTCAGGAAGACGAGTGTTTTTATCAGACTTTTGTCTGTCTGATGTTGAGACATAATGAAAACACGTCTACTCGTATCAAAAACTCACATTCGTCTG
>JAQFZP010001622.1:0-18023 GCA_034695745.1 Geophilus truncorum
ATATACAGCCTTTCAAAACAAAATATCTTTTTTGGTCAAAGTCACACACAGATCCAAAGTAACCCCATTTTACGGTATCAAGATTTTGTGCCATTTGTGAAACTTTGGCACTTCATAATATTCATTGTATTAGCTAACTATGGCAAGTAAAACCTTTATTTTAGTGTTCCCCAATGTTTAAGCATAAAGTGACTCTTACCTTTTCATTCATCCACTTTTGTAACACATACAAATAGATCCCACCAACGCCCTTAACCGTGTCACCCGGTTCGAGATTACAAACTGAAATTTTTTATCTATCTTTTTTAAAAAAAATTTCAATGAAAGTATAAACATTTAGTTTTATTTTAAACCAACAATCATAACTATAGCACACGTAATACCTTCGCAATAAATTAAAATGTGCGCCACTGCCAAAGTTATGGGTTTTACTGTACATTTTTAAAAATGGCAACCATAACCGTAGATTGGCTATGGTGGATCATGTGCAACTCTTTAGCTCCTCCCACTTAGGGAACCTATGGCTCAATTATAAAAAAACAAAAAACAGGCTATACCGGTATCCAATTAATGTTTTTATAACTTACCTGTATCTTTTCCTGGATCAACTCAAAATGGCCCTTTGAGACTTCCGTAGTTCATTACCAATAAGTTTATTATATCTGAAATTATAATTCTCTTATTACAGGCCATGACTATTATTTTGGCAGCCATACTTCTCTTGGATGCTTTCTTTACTTTCAAGAATCGCGAATAGTTCCATCGAACTAACCTCGAAGTATTTTAAAGCTTTTAAATTTTACCTTACAAATATAATGTGTTCATTTACATTTATTACCAGTACATAATAAAAGCTGTAATACCATTTTAAAAAGTATTCATTATTTTCAAATATTTCACTGGCTTCGGTTTGCTACTACGCCACGTATGAAAATAAATACTGTATCAGCACCGTGGGAAATAGCTAACAAAAGGAATGCCACCTGCGAAACATAATAAATTTAAAATTTATTTAATTACGAATTTTTAAAATATTATACCGTAGTCTACTCACCCCAGTTGCAGCAGAATTTGCCACTTTTCCAACCATTTCCAGAGCGTCGTTGTCAATACAACCTAAAAGCAGAAATGCGGCAACAGCTAAATTAAGAAGACAGTGCACACCATTGCAAACGAGTTCCTAAAAAAAATTAACAAGTCTTGTTATTTGAGAGTAGATAAAATTGTAAATAAATGTACAAACCGAAATAAAGTTCTTTCCAGGTTTACTTTCACCAAAGGTGTATGACATGATGGAGTAGAGAAAGGCAAAACATGAAATGGGAGCCACAGCATAGCAGAATTCGGTAATGCGCATCCGCGTTTCTAGAGTACCGTAAAACATTTGACCATACTTCGAAAACACAAATTCTGAGTTGCATTCATAGAAGAGTATCAATGCGAGAGTACCCAATCCCTGACACAAAATAGAAATAAAATATTAGAATGCAAATGTTGAATTTCAAGAGACAAATTGATGAAAATCTTTTATATATATACCGTATATCAATTGATAGAAAAAACTTTATTCTATGCGATGGTGTTAAAAGCATTGAATATTATTAATAGGAAAAGTTAAAAGTGACGAAAGTTAAAGTTATTATTAAATTAATGCACTTGCAAGAGTTTTGACTCCAAAATAACGTTATAGCGATTGGCCAATAAGCTTCAACTAGCGTATTCGCACCCCCTGACCTGTACGTAATAATAATAACCTTTGGGCATGCGCAGTTGCAGTAGGTTATTAGCACTTAAATATGCCCTTTAGCACCTTATCCCTTTTCTGACTCCACCTAATTATTGCCATGTAAATAAATGTAGCCCTATGGACCCGAATTTCAACCTATCCCAGCAGTATCCTAGCAATATGACCACCAACTACAAATGTCGGCGTGAAAAGCAATTACAAATTATAAGCATACCACTTGAAAATAAAGTCAAAATTAATTTCGTCTTTAAAAACATCTAGAAAATCTCTTTTTTATTTGGAAAGACCAAAAAGAGAAAGGACCACTGTTTCTGATGGTACAGTACCAGTATGATGATAATAATTGGTGTACAGTATAATAAATAAATGAATAAATAAATAAATAAATAACTTAAATAAAATAAATAATTATGGTACTTACAAAAATGACCAATTTAAGAATTCCATGTAAAGAACTGATCCAGTCCACTTTAACTTCAACCATCTTTTCAGATTTTGCCACAAGTATTAAAAACGCCTCAATTTCCAACCTTAGTTCCACTTATCACATTATTATTATCAGATAAAATAATTTATCTTGACAACTTCGTTTTATCTAATCAAGAATAAATTGGTCAAGTGCCAACTGAGGTAAAAAACAATATTTGAAGTGCTGAAAATTTACACGTGGCGTTTTATATCATAATTTTCATCCAACCCAAATCATATAATATATTTTTATTTTACATTTTACATTTTACATTTTACATTTTACAGATTAATTAATTGATTAATTAATGTCAAAATAGCTAAAACTATTACAAGAAATTATCTTCGGATGAGTTTCAGTATTATAACAATAAGTGTATCAATACCAAGGATTACAGCTGTAATAATGTAAAAGGCCTGAAATAAAATTATTGATTATAATTTTTTCATGGTTATAAAATAATAATATAATAAAATATTTGTTACCCCACTGGCGTATAAACCACCTTCCTTGTCAAGAAATTTCAGTATCGCATTGTCCACAGTGTTGTGAAGTACCAAAACACCAATTACAAAATTGGCAATTGCAGTAACAATATTAAAAATCAACTCCTACTGAGAAAATTGATTGAAATACAATAAACAATATTAATTCCAATTCCAGTTTAGTTGTGTACGTCAATAGACACTTATGCTAATCATCAGTAACACACAACTCTACTAAAATTGTAAAATTATGACCGACTCTTATCCGACGACAAATGTACCGTGATTAATCGATTTCCAGGCTTGTTATCGTCAAACGTAAAAGAAAGTATAGCATAAAATAAAGTAAAAGTAGTTATCGGTGCAAATACGCCGATGAACTTTAACTGAGCTTCAATACCACTTGCACCAACAAACATAGTAAAGAGTGCATATTTGGCATACAGCAGAACATAACCAAGAAAACTCGTAACCTAAAAAAATTTAGAAAGTTTAATTATCAATACTTTAGATGTGAAAAATATATAAAAAAGACTTACAAATGCCATAAGTTTCAAAACTCCATTGGGAGATGCGATCCAATCGACCTTGACTTGAACCATTTTGATACTTCTTTTTCACAAACACACAAGAAAATGTTTCTTTGAGTTATGAGTTTTTATCTACATTAACACCTTCTTTTTATCACATTCAAACTGATAACGTCAGACAGAAGTTTCTCAAATTGGTCGATAGATGGCGACACAACAATAGAAACAAATAATAAATTAGCTAAGGCTTGGAGTCTGGAAAAATAAAAAATGTTTAAATTTCACATTTCATCTTTGAAAAACCCAAATGCAACATTAAGACTACTTGCTGTTGTAAGTATTAAAAGTTGTTACCAAATTACAAAAGGATTGTGGTATCTGCTAACTGTTGTACTTTTGTTTAAAGATTCTTAGTTTTACTATTCTTGTTATTTTCTATTCCGGAAGACCGAGAAGAATTACATTTCACGAAGCCGGTGAATTCACCGTGTCATCAGTAGTAGCCAGCAATTTTATCTTGTTGATTTTATTCATCATAAGTTGCTTGGCTGGCGAAAAGGGTCCAGTGCAATGTTTCATAATGGTAATTATGAACCTTGCACCATCATTTTGTGTTTTGTTTATTTTTTTGTCCACTAATTAGGAAACGGTGTTTGATTTTATACAATTGTTTTTAAATATTGCATCGGCTAGTTTGGTTTTAGAAGAGGCAGCCGATTCTAGGAATAGATTTTCAATTGCACAGGGAGTAAGTTGATGTTAAATGTGACTTTTTGATCTTACTTGATAATATTGTTGTGTTGTAGGTGCTTCATCTTGTGTTGGGAATCGTGTTAATTCTCGATGGCAATTTGGTGCTTAAGAGTCGCAGATGTGATCAGTCTTCTCCTTCACCTGTAATGAAAAATGTTGACGATGAGGAATAAATTATTGTTCTTGTTATTATTACTAAATAAAAATAATATTATTATTATTTTAGTTTTTTTTATTATGATTTGGGAATGATTTAAATAGAAAATTTGAAATTTATAACCGAAAAGTGCCATTTTTGCACATTCCTTAAGAGATTCTTGAATTTGGAGCAGGTTATAATGGCACTTCCGGTCGTTAAATGTATTTTAAATTTTAGTGTCACAAACTAAATGCCTAGATCTCAGTGTCTTGTAATTTTCAAGCATTTAAACAAACAGAAAGTGTCATTTTAAACTGCTCCGGAAATTTGCATCAGTGTTTTAAAATATTGAAATTTGGAGCGGGTTGAAATGGCACTTCCGGTATAGTTAGAAAAGTGAAATTTTCACATCACCTACTACACAGTCAGAACTCGATGCCTTCGTAATTTCAGCATAATCTTTAAACCAGAAGTGCTTTATAACACCTCTCCGAAATGGAGAATGTGAAAACAGAAAATTAGCATTTATTTGGAGCGCGGTAAAATGGCACTTCCAGTTTAAACAGAATTCTAGAATTAATGAAAACACCGACTTATTAAAAGTATTTTAAAAATTCTTAAAATTTCAAAGTAAACCAGAAGTGCCATATCCAGTCACTTCAAATTTAAAAAAATTGAGTACTCATAATGGCACTTAATTTTAATTGCCACTACTTCCGGTTTAATTTTAACAACTACAATTTCAACCGGAAATGACAAAAAACAATGCACCCATTTCCTCAAATATAATTCTTCAATATAACCAACAGATGGCATTGTTACCATTTTCTATGCATTCTACTCCTCGATTCCATCAAAATGGTTAACCTCGACATCGAATGGGCTAAAAAACCTCTCGGAATCGTGAGACTGATTGCTTTTCTCTTAACTATGGTGGCTTTGGCATTAATCCACAGCCGTGGAGAGCCCGGAGCAAATCGGGAAATTTCCCATTACTTGAGCGGATTATATTTCATCGTGATAGTAAATGCGAGTACCTTCTTCGTCTTATTTTTCTTCCTCTTCAGTTATTTGATCAAGGAGAATTCAATCGGAGAATGCTACATCACGGTGAAAATCTCGAATTTCTCGGTCAGACGAGACCGTTTTTCATTTTTTATTTTGCTAGGAAATGGTCTTCGTTGTGAGTCATGCCATTTTTAACATTGCTGCTGCTGCATTGATGCTAGAGACTAATTACCAAGCTAAAATATTTCTAGCTGCAGGAGTAAGTTGGCAAAGATGTGGAGAAAAAAAAAGTTGGACAAATTTTAACTTTAAAAAAAATAATAAATTAATTTTGCAGGTTCTTCTTATTTTGGTGGCCATAGCTCTGATTCTGGATATTTTTTTCTTGTACAAAAAAAATAATTAATCTTTTTTCTTAATTTGAATGAGTCTTTGAAAAATAATTTTCAATTGTTGAATATTTTTCTTTTAAAGTTTTACAGTTGAATAAAAAATTTAAATTTGAATGACATGAGATCTGGTGACTTTTTTCTTAACTACTACTTTTATGTTTGACCACTAGATAATGCTGTGGCAGTGTTCTCTATATAAAAATGGCCAAAAAAACATTTTTATTGATTTACAAATCAAATAATCATAACTGCAAATTTAATTTTTATAGAAATAAACACAATTTTTGACTTGTTGTTGTGTCGTATTATTATTTATCATGTTGTAGCTAGATGGCGCAAACCTATGTCTCATTAATAAAATTCTGCCAAAAAAATTTCGTTTTTTTTTTTTTTTTAGCATTTTTATCTTTTTTAGTTTTGTAAGTTCAATTTTCGAGACGAGACGAAATCTCGATCATATATTGTATCTCGTCTCGTCTGCAATGAAAATAAAAATCTCGAATCTCGTCTCGTTATCGATATCGATATCGGCGTATCGATATCGTCTCGTCTCGGAATTTCGAGACGAGATGAGACGAGATCGAGAAAATTCTCAGCTCGTTTCTTCCATATTGTATGTGTTAAAGAACACACATAAGTGTGCAAGATGAAGTTGTTTTGGATGTTTGTAGTACTCGCTATGGTCATAAACAGTGGTACAGTATGGAAAATTAAGATTAAGATATTTAGCAATACTGTCGATTGCAAGAATGTTCATTACGTTTCGCAAGAATTTTGAAATTAGATTAAAATTATTTTTACACGTTTTGAACATCCTGCATTAGCAATCTGCAGTAAAATGTTTGAACCTATCGATAGTTAATGAAGTAGAATTATCATGGTTTTAACTAAAAATCAGATAACTCAGCATAAAATAATTTTTTCAGCATCATCACTCAAATGTTATCATTGTACTACTACAGCCGAGAACTGCAACGGAACTGCAAAACAATGTAAAGCTTCGCACAATTCATGCGTTAAACTTTATGCAACAAATGGTACAACAGGTGAGTAAAACGAAATACTGCATACGGTATACCTTAAAATATATTTTTTTTTCTAATTTATTTATATTTTTAGTTGACGTAGTAAAAGATTGTGGCAAATCGGGTCCAGCAGCAGGGAAAGACCAGTGTAAGTACACGAGTAAAGGGACGACCAAAGGATCAACGTGCTTATGCTCCACCGACCTCTGCAACAATGCTAACGTAAAAATGATCATCCATTTTGCTCTATTTTCGCTTGCTTTCGTTTCTATTTTAACTCGCTTCTTGTAAAAACAAGACAGAAATGATTAATTTACAATATTTTGTTGTCAATATTTAATAATACAGAAACAAATTAAAAAAATAATTTTCAATTATAATTGTTAACAGACTGATGAAATATAACGAACATTTTACGTTGATTCCAGTTGCTGAACTATCTTATTTAAAGTATAATTCAGATGACTTTGATACTCAAAAATCATGAAGACTTCTCAATTACGAGACTCATGTGCGTTTTAAAGATGTTAAAAATTCGGGCAGTTAAATATGTGATTAGGTAAACAAATAATAGAGCTGCAATTTCAAAAAGTTTAAGTAAATTAAACCAACTTTTCAACTCACTTGTCAGTTGATGTCACACTTCAACCAGAAAATGAATTATGTATCAGGTATCACTAGGTGCGTTCAATTTCGTTAAAGCTCATAAGGAAAACTTAATTTAGCTTAAGTTAAGGCAAATAAGTGTAAAAAAAATCACTTAATATTGAACACACTTCAAACTAATTATTACAAAGTGTAGGTGACCTAGATTAAGTTAAGTCACATGCTTAAGACAAATAAGGGACCCCAAGTGTCTCTTATGGTTAAGGCGTTTAACTTAGCTCTTTTCTGATTTCCCCTATAGTATTTTTGACTACAATACATCAAGTCTGAAAAAAATGTCATAGTTTCAAGTGTTTGTTACTTTTCGTTCTGATCTATCGCACTTTGAAACGTAAAAACTATTTTAAAAAATTGAACCAATGTGCACATTGGGTATTGTATATATCAAAATACTGCATCAAATATTTAAACCACATTTGGAGCAAAAGTATGGATTTATACACACAGGTCGCCATCTAATGATGATCTATATAAACTTAAATCCCTAATAAAAATACAATTGTTACATACAAGTTATAGCTAGAAATCAAAATCTTGCTTATATAAAGGTTATGTTCAATCATGATTGACACAAATTATTTGGAAGTTACTGCACCTAAAGCCGTTCAGAGTGTAAGTTTAAAATCTTATCGGTACCATGTTTGTTTTTATATTCACATCCAAACAGGTTATAGCCGTTTGTTGTTACGTTTTTATCTTGTCCTACGGTTGCGTACCAGCTGTAAAGACTTCAAAAGGCTTTGTAATAACCCTCGATGGGTTCTTTATGCTCGGTATGTCGGGTGCAACTCTTATGACCAGTTTATTTCTATTAGTAACGTCATTTTTGAGCACACCACAGAAGGTAAGAGTATTTGTTGGTGTAAAGTATAATTGCAAAAGTAAAACTTAATATAAAACTGATTTTGAATGTTTGTTTTTAGGAGGTTATCATGTTGGCCGCGTGTTTTGTGCTTAGCGTTCTCTCAGGTGCTTTGTGTTTAAACCATTTTTTCTCAAATAAAGAATTTATTAGCGAAGAGAGTAAAAACTTCGGAATTGTAGTTGGAGTAAGTGCATTTCATTTAATATTGCTAAATGTGTACTTTAAAAATGATTACTTGATTACCGTATTTTAGTTGTTTACCTACATTAGAACAAGAACATCCTATGGACAGCCAATAGATGCATGCCCAGCATTCAGCCATATCATGAACATTTGATACGCCACTAAGTATCAACTACAGAATTAACTGAGTAAACTTAAATTAACTAAATAACAATAGATTTTTACCAGGTTTTATCACTAATGTAAAGAAAATTCAAATTATTGCTGTTTAACACCTTTTGAAGAGGATACAGTGTTCGGCGTTTTAGCTACTTAGGGGTGTAGCCATCTTCATGCAGAAACAACTGGCATGTGGCAGAGTATAGCATTTACCATAAGTAGAACATTACAAAAAGATATATTGAGGAGAGATAGGGGTTGATAAATAGGAATTCATAAGGTGAGAATTGCGGGATACGGCAAAACTCTCCAGAAAAACGTTGCGGTGTAATATGGTTAAGGGTTCTGATGTCGCGTTCGTGTTCTTGAACACAAATATACGGAGCTGCCTCTTAGTCTGTCCGATGTATGTGTATTCGCATTCAGTATAAGGGATTTCGTAAAAATGATTCATTTCTTGAGTTGGTGGTTATGTTGTCAGGAGTTTAGTTGAAGAGATACAAAAACGTTTTTCCGATTTCTACTTAAGGTGCCATATGCCAGTTGTTCGTGAAGATGACAGGTGTAGACCAAAATTTTAGACCTCTTGTAACTCTAGTCGAATCCTGTCTCTCGAACAGTGTCTCCTCTTCAGGAAACAAAAATCCATTGCTAGTGTTAAACAGCAATAATTTGAACCCTCTTTACATTAACACAACAAAATCATCCGAAATCATCACTTCCAATTATATTTTTATCACTAACATTTACATATTTTTGAATATTTAAATTTCAACTCGCCAAGTATTTGTTTGACTTAAGTTATGTATAAATACAGTTCAGCAGAACAACAACCTTTGAGGTGCATTAATAATCTTTTCTGACTTTAGGTAATCTGAAATTTTGGCATCAACTAATGCTAATTTTCAAATTAGCAAAGAAGGATTATTAATTTACTTAATTTTAAAAATTGTAGTAAATATTGATAAAACCAAGTATGATAAAAATTCATTGTTCTTTCGTTAGTTCAGTTTGTTGTTACTTGAGGTCGTGCAAACTTTCTAACCTCCGGATGTGGCCGAATGCTGGTAATGGTCTGTCCAGAGCATTCGAGACATCTTACAAATGTCCAAATTTATCCCACTAAAACCTGTTTTCAATTTGCTATGTACATAAGTTATTTTTTTACAAAACCTTTGATACTTGTAAGTACCTATTCAACTAAAATTTAGTTAACTCAAAGAGTCAATATTTAAATGTATTTAGAGTGTGACTTTAAATTGTAATACCAGTATAGTCTTTGCAGATCATTAACGCCATCGTTTACATCTGCGACTGCATTTACATTTACGTGTATTTCATAAGAAACATTGAAGATGAACCATGATTTATTGAAATTGTATTTGAATTGGTTTTTTGTTCTCTATAATAACATAAATAAAAAATAAATACAACAATTGTCTGGTAATTTGACTACAATTATTCTTATCGTGTTTGCACAAAAGGAGGCGCCACTACAACAACTTTATTTTGCACCACAAGCAAATAATTGGTTGTACATACTGTTAACTGAATCAAGACTCTTGTCGGACTCCTGCGAATTATTGGTTTGGTAAGTTATGGTAAATTAACCATAGAGTAATTGATCTAAAGAGAAATAAATGCAAAAAAAAATTTAAAGTATTTCACAAAATGTTACAAAAAAAATGTGTAAATGGCATTGCAATTAATAATTAATGAACTTACGCTACAAAATCAAATTTATTTATGTTCGAACACGGAGATTCTTCTGAGCAAAAGTACGAATCGAAGTCGGCGAAGGCATTCTGTCTTTGTAAGGTAAAGCAACATCTACCAAGTAAACTAGTGATGTCAAAATAGCCATAATCTGTAACAATTTTTTAAATAAATAATTTAAAAATTATAAAAATTTAATTTATAAAAAACAAATTTAATTAACCCATATGCAATTCTTGCAGCTTGGAATTTAGGTGCAGTAAGGAAAATGCTATAATAATATATACTGCAACATCCAGAGATGAAATACAACAAAACAGCAAACAAATCAAATATAATTTCCTATAACAACAACAACAAAAATTAATATTATAATAAAAATTTATTTACCTTAAAAACTCACAGCTAAAGGTGGTTTGAGATGATCTTCGACCAACTTAGTGATCAACAAAACACTAGTGATAAAAATGAAAGCAGGAGGAGTGAAAAATGACAGAAGGAACCAATCAGGGCGACCTCCCATCAAAACAACACCATGAGTCACGCCCATGCAGATGAAGCCAAGGACCTGACATAAATTTAAATTTAAAACTCAAACTTCATTTAAAACAAAAAAATTTAAAATTTCTGCCACTTTGAACCATTCCCTGGGTTCCCTCTGGAAAACATTGACGAAAGCTCTGGTTGTCATGGCGAGTGGTTCGAATCAACTCGATATTTGCATAGCGAGTGTCGCACAACGATGTGTTTGTTCAGAGTTATTTTAAGGTTGAAGTTATACTCGATGAATCACACTTCCTGAGTGGTGATGGCTGTGCAGCAATGCAGGAAAGTTTATTTCCTTTAGAGATATTGGTCTGGCAGCTTAGGCATGCCATTAACTTTATTTCACACTTTTGTACAGTTTTTAATCTTAACTACCTAATACATGGCGCCATCTATTGATGGCAAAAATTAATTTTAACACTGTATTACGTGCTTAAATGGTCACAAGTATAGCCATTTATTTATTGGCTCCCAAATACTAACTTGAGTTATTAAACAATGTACATTCATAAGTCATCACCGTCCGAAAGACCAAAGTCAAGTGTCACCATTTGACTCGCGTAATTAAAATCAATAAAAAAGAAAACAAAAAAAAAATAATTTAAACAAAATTTTACCATCAAAACGTTAAAACATATGTTCAAATAAACTGGAACACGAAAACAAGTACAATGTATGCAAATTACATTTGTATGTTGTATAGTGTAGTGTGTGAAAAACAAATACGATTTTGATTTTCTACTAAAAAAAAAACAAAAAAAACATTAATCATTAAAAAAATAATTTCATTCACATTGCAAATTTTATTACCGTATTTTTATAAAACTATTTAATCAAAATATAAACTACATTTATCTTTGTTGTTAGTTTCACCGCACAACTCAAACTCTGGTATGTTAGCCATAACTCCAGCCACCCTGGAAAAATTTAACGTAGAAATTTAGTAAAATGCAACTTTGCTAAGATCACAGCTGAGTGAAGATTATTGGTCAGGATCTGTGTTAGGTTTCGACTACTCACTGTCAGCGGTAATCACAGTCACTGCCAATTGACGTCATCAGGTGCAATCTTGCGATCGCAGCTGCTATAGAACTGCGATTCTGTTACGATTGTAGTCATTGATTAATTATATCTTCGTGCGAATGTTCTGCACACGACAACTAATATTAAAAAGTTAATTAAATTAATAATCCAAAAAAAAAAAATAAAATTGAGCTTGACACAGTACCAGTGCGTAGTAATAAAGAAATTGTAATTTTAAGCTGGTATTTTTAATTTCTTTTGGCATATAACTGTCATCAAAATCCCGAATAGAAGTTGATTTCTTGTCCACTTGCTTCGTGAAAGCCTGCAATAATGCATGAAAACAATGAGGCACAAGCCGGTGCTTTAATTTTCTCCATTAATGAAAGTGTGACAATTTTGATAAAGCATCAATTGAAGGAAATCTTAAGAATCAATTTTCTTAATTTAAAGATGCTCTGAAGTTTGCAAACAGAAATTTTTGCTCAACAGTTAAATGATTCGAAATTGAATTAAATTGAATGACCTTCAAGATAATCAAGATCAAATTTTAGGTCACTTTGACTTTGTGGAAAATGCCAATACTGTTCTATAAGATTCTTATAAAATTTCCAATTTTATAAAGTTTACAAAATATTCTCACGTGCTGTACAATGTGAGTTATTGTTTTATACAATTCCAATAAATTCTTGTAATAAGTGATACTTGTATAAAACAATAATTAATAGGTCAATATGGCTAGCGAACTTCATATACTTTTTGCGTCTATTTTACACATCCAATGTTAACCTAGCTTTAGACTACTTAATCAAAAATGTCCCATCTACATTACTGTAATGGAGAAACTTAGAGTCGTAATTTATAAAAATAAAATTAAACCAAAATAATTTTACCAAATAAGCAGCGTTTGCACCAAAGAGATCAGCAATATTTTCATTTTGTGTTTTTATTCCATCAACCTATAAATATTGTAATGTTTTTAAGATAAAAACAAAAACCGAAATGAATTCTTACGCATTTTGAATTCTTGCAGAATTTCTCATATTGCCTTACTAAACAATACGCTCTTTTCTCAAATTCTTTCGCACTTATTTTGTCCATCAAAGGTCCTTCCACCGAATAAGATGTTATTATTTTCATTTTGCCATGTTTATCATATAATAAACCTTAAAATGCATAAATTAGAAAACACTCATGTTCACTATCACACTGCAAATCTAAACAGCTAAAACCAAGGCTAAAGTTGAAGCCATTTTCTAGTCATTTAATAAGCCTGAAAATAATCCACTGAGCAAACAAGTAATAAATGTTAAAATATAATTTTACATTAAATCATAAGAGCAATTTAGCTCATCATATCTGATTCGAAGCCAATTTTAGAAGTTTGAATTTATAGTGGAATATTCTATCATTGCTAACTTACCTCCAGCATCTATTGCATGGCCAATTTCATGACCAATTGTTGATCCCAGTATTCCATACCTCTGAGGACTAAAATAAACTTTTGACATACCGGTAAGTAGAAAATTAGTTAGCAGTAAAGGTTATTACAGATTTGCTTTCCTGCTAATATTAGCGTTTCTTATCGTTGCAATTGGTATATCTGGAAGAGAGTAAACTAAAATTTGCTTGTAACTAATGGTGACCATTAATCGTATGTACAAGACACAAAATAATTCAGTGAGTTCCTAATTTTAATACGGTATAGTTATGATTTAGAAAAATATTAACCCGAAAAGTTATTAAAATCACCGAATTATCTTGTGCCATAGATTCTTACAAACAGTGTTTAGCACTCGGTTATAGCCAGCATTTAGTTCAATTGGAGACATTTGCCATCTGAAAACATTTATGTCTTTGAGTGTTACTGGTGAATTTAATATTTATACTGTAACTATCTATACGGTACACTAATAAAGTTCCAAGACATACAGTTGTCAAAATCAATTAAAATAAGAAACTTTAAAAGGGAGAAATTCTATAAAGTAAACAAGAATCACTTTTTCACATCCAAAATGATTGGAAATTCAGTTTTTGTTATAAATGTTGTCAATAGATTTGCTAGTTTTAGATTGATAATTATGCTTTTGTAAATTTATTTTATGTTTCCATAGTTTTTGTTGTTTGTAATCTTAATACTTCCAGATGTATCTCTTTACTGTATTAAACTTTTGTTTTGAGTTCTAACTATATTAGTTGCTTATATAGGTAATTCCTAGGCAGTTTTCTTAATTTCCAAATTATTTTGGCATGGCACCACCCTTTCTGGTCACTACCACTTAACGAAGCCCAGGTGCATCTCCACAATGTCAGTGACCCTGACCCTCAAAGATTTAAATCCCAGACGTGGCAAAGAATTCCAAGAGATATGGAAAAAAGACATCTCAGACGTAAACATTTCAGCCATTCGTGAGACTAAAGTGACCAATCCACCTCTCATCTATAATGTTGCAAGCGGATGTCTAACCCCGGATAAAGACGGGTCTAAATTGTAAATTTTAAAAATTGAAAAGTTATTTGCGGATTTCCCAAGGATAACTGCAATAGATGTGTGTGGAAAATTGGTTCGGATTCGGACAGATGCGCCATACACTTAAACCCTGCACTCAGACCGAGAGATCAAAAGAAAATTGTAGACACAACCAAAAATGTTTTCAACCAATCATTTCTTTTTCTTGTTGTTTCTATTAGCGTTCGCAACCCTGTTGCAGAACTTTTGCCGTGCGTAAATAGCAATACCTACACAAATGTATAGTACATTTACTTTCCTTACATCAAAGTCAATATTGACTTGTCAGTCAAAGCTGACAGCTCATTATGCGCCAAGAACTTTTGAATTTCTATCACATTTTGAAAGTGACTTTCATCAGTAATTACCAACTGCAAAGTAAATAAGGCATTTGCTAAGAATTTTTCGAGCATAGGATAACAATTACAGGTTCATAAAACTTTTCTAATTTTGTTTTGTCATTGACTATATTTGGAAATGCAATTTCAAACTTTATTGAAGTAATCTAAAAAAAAAAAAAATAGTTAATTAGTCTGGTTCTGTGATTAGATTAGAAATATCGTACTTTATCTACCAGCTTCTGTTTACTGCTTTTTGTTAACCATTTATTTTTCATTAATGCTTCGACAGCAGCTTCCACAATTGAATCTTTAATTTCTCGAACCTAAGAATATGTAAAATGAGGATTTCGTTTATAAAACGAAAAGAACCCTTTCATTTGCATAATTTTTGTGTCAAATTTTGAATTTTAATTTAAAAATGATGCATATGAAAATGTAATATATTTCAAATATATCATGTAAAAAAACGTCTAAAAAGTCTAAAATAAAAAGAGTCTACTACTGAGAAAACTTGAAAACACTTGACCTTATACAACAGGAAATTACACTTGACCTTATACAACATGAAATTACACTTGAAGCCCCCCTGAGGACCAATTCGCCACTGATAAGTTGTGTATATTGAAATATATTTTAAATACGTATATTTGCAATATCTCAAAATTCGGACTTTTAGTATTTGTATATTGGAAACATGTGGAAAATATATGTCGACTAGACATTGCGCCAGCTGGGATTTTAGTGAATAAAATTTCAGCTGCCACCAAGTGATGAGTTTGTAAGCCGTTAAATGCCTTACAAGAGAAAACAGCACATGACTGCTGCAACATCACCAATCACGGAACAGTAAAATTTGTGTGGCAATTGTAAGACGTGGGACTTTCCACTGACCAATCACAAGCCTTAGATCTTCTGACTTGCCACGACTTTAATTCTTTGAATCGGCTAAAGTGCCAGCCCTCAACCATTTTGCACTGCTGCCACCTAGGTGTGGCCCAGCTGACCTAACCTAAGCCACTGCAATGAAAGCAGGTGGGGGCACATGTCTAATGTCAACTTAAATATATGTCACACATTAGTTTTCCCCTTTCCTCTTCGTTAACAGGCATTAATTGTAATACAGTACAGTAAGGTTTCTTTTAACTGTATCAAAATCCTCCTTTTTCAGGTATTTATCAGCATGCATTCTTAATAGTAAATTTGGTAGCAAATTTTCGACTCTGTATGCGCAGAATAAAAATCTGAAAGCAGAGAAGTATATGATTTTTAATTAAAAAATTATAATAATTTATAATTATTGACTATTAAATATTGATAATATCGGTACCTCTCTTCCTGATACACTGATAATTCTGGCTTCATTCTAAAATATATTTCCTGAAACTGTGGACCTAAGTCTCCAAGCAATGGTAAAATTGAATAATAAATAGCTACATTAACAACATCACTGAAAATATAAAAATCGATATTTTTGCAGCACAGAATAATAAATGAAAATAGAATTTAACCGTGGAGAGTACATCAGGAGTGTTTGGCACAATCTCAAAAGCTCTTCTTTACTTGCAATAAGTACATTTGTACTACTAGTTATTTGTTCAATACCATCAAATACATGGGTAAAGTATGTAATCCAATTTACCTTAAAAAAAATTCCACAATTTTTAACTATATTTAGAAAAAAGTTGATAATGCAGGCCTTATGTTGTAAAATTAGATGCACTTATTTAGTACATTCATGAAAAACCACTCAAATTAAGGATAATAAAATTGCCCAAAAACAAAACAATTGGCATGCTAAATTGCATTACTCCTTACTCCTAATATTATTTTTGTCAATGCTCAAAGCAACGAAATATAATTGAATTTAAAGTTTGAATTATTGAAGTTGAAGTAGTGATAAAAGCTGCACTAATTCAGTTGAGTTTGAATAATTCTATACTGTCTTAAGGTGCATTTTACACTTAGGCTAATTTTTAGTTTTTACACTCTTATGGGAAAAATTAGCCACTTGCACTTTATAGCATAGTACAAAAAAAATCGTAAAACATAACAATCGCACGGACAAATATTTGTACTCGCACGAGCTTTTAAAGTGAGTAAGTGTAAATGCAACTTTAGAGACAGCCACTATCAGTTCTCCACGGCTCTGATTGTTTTGTACCATTTTCCAGCGATTTTATTATCCTTAAGTCGAGAGGTTCTCCTTTTCAGTTGTCAAATACCGGTAACTCACTTACTTTAGTGAAAGACGTTAAATCGTTAACCGTTACAACTCCAGGAGAAATATTATCTGGTATCTGCCAAAATAAAAAGATTTTAAAATGTCATCGATATATTAGACGTTTCAAATTGTTAACTCCTGTTTTAAAAGTGAGTAATAATATGGTACGGTACCGGTATACTAAAATATTTCAACAAATGTATTTAAAGCTTTTAATGTTTTTCGATATTATAAGTGTAATTTATTTTATTATTTGCACGTGGTTAAAATTTAAAGTAAATACCGTACCGTACTGTAAAGTGTCTTGTGCATACTTGTTATTTTTCGATGCAATAACTTGATTACAAGTGATGCTAAAATTTATAAATTTCAAATAAAATATGTAAACTGTATATACTGTACTTGTATAAACAGTAATTAAATTAAATACACTTTCACCTTAGTGCCAATCCTCACTTTATTACCAATTATTTGTTAATTGTGCATGCGAGGAAAAGTGTGACTCGCTAAATGGATAATTAATGCACGAATGAGCAGTCACTTTAATCTTAATTGCAACAACTACAGTAGAGTATTTGTCATAATTTTCAAGTGCAAATCTATCTTTCTTCTAATATATATTTCTCAATGGGATCCCATTGCCATCTCTTCGTCTGTGAAACGAATTAGATGAAGGGTGACTTTCGTCACCAATTGGCTCTTTTTCGATTTCGTAACGAGACATGATTCGTTGTACTTTTACATAACGTCTCGTAACGTCTTCAAAAAAGTCCACATATAGAACTTTTTGTTAGTGTAAGTTTGTCTTGGAGTTGTGAACATGGCTGGTCAACAATCAGCCGAAACGTCGAGTCCAGTTCTTCTTAAAGAACAAAAATTTTGTGGCGCTTTAAGGCAACGAAGTTCAGGGTTTATTAACTCAAAATTAAATTCTAACGCCATATCGATCCGAAGTAATTCTAACTGGATTAGTAAATAAAGAATTCAGAAAAAATAAAAAATCAGAAAAACAATAATCATAATCAATAAAAATTAAAGAATAATCAAAATCAAAACTATTGAAAACTAAATCAAAATCTAAATCAATTTCAAAGTCAAACGCGTCCAAACAAGGCGTTAATACTGATAAATGATGAAAATTATCAATTAAGATCGTTTCAGAAAATAAGCAATGTTCAAAAAAGAACAAATCAAAATTAAACAAAGTCCTCTCGATATAACGAGGCGAATAAGGACACACTGACTT
>JAQFZP010001623.1:0-18023 GCA_034695745.1 Geophilus truncorum
ATTTTAATTTACAAAGGTAATAGAGTTAAGAAAGTAAATATTTTAATAGGTTGTGAAAGGACATGTAAAAATACGGTTACGGTATGATAAATCAGAGAAAAACCCAAGAAGTTGAACTTGGATATATGAACTTAACACCAGCAGGAAAAAGTGATGAATGATGAATGAGACAATAATTATCTCAGTGCTAAAAATAGATCACTTTATCTTGATTTTGTTAAGACAATTCACACAATTTAAATTACAGTCGAAACTCGTTAGTACGAAAGAGCAAATGTCAAGCGCTTCTTTCGTATTATCGAGTTTTTCGTATTAATCGAATACTCGTTAATGCGAAATCTTTTCGTACTAACGAGTATTTTAATAAAAATTGCAGTTTCATTAGGAAATTTGGGCCTACTTCCCCAATTTTGTACGCTTCTTAATAAATGTTGACAAGGTACTTGGTTTCAAGTTCCATTTTTCAGTAACTGCCTTTTTGGATTTGTGTTTATCAACATCTTGAAAGATTTTTTACTTTTGTTCCTAGGTAAATGGCTGTTTTTTTTTACTTTTTCAGCCATTTTAGTTTTAGTTTTGGTTTTGGTTTATGAAATGTTTAATTGGTTGACAAAAAAGTCACATGATTCTTTTCGCAATAACGAGTATTTTGACCAAAATTGGTGGAATTTTATTTCGTATTAAGCGGTTTTTCGTATTATCGAGTTTCGTACTAAGCGGTTGAAAATAGCATTGAATCAGTGGGGAAAAAATCGGGGATTTTGAATTATTTCGCATTATGCGGTTTTTCGCATTAAGCGGTTTCGTACTAACGAGTTTCGACTGTATTGTTCAGATTCATTGTTAAAAACAATCTTTTGTTTCAAACTATTGTTCAACAGTTTAACAATTTTTCTAGGATCATAAGAATATCTTTAAAGTTATAACCATAAAACTGATAAATTTATAAAACTGCAAATGAAAAATACATGAAAAAAACACCAAAAAAAACAACATCCACCTCAACTAAAATACCTCAACAACACCAATAAAACAACCGCAGAATAAATCCTGTCTCATAATCATTACCCCTTAAAACATATTACTCAACTCATATCATAAACAACAACCTTCCCCTCCTTGCCTGAAAAGTGCAACTGCAACTAGCAAAATCCACGTTGTAAATAAAATAAGAAGTTTTTAAAAAAGAAATACAAATACATGAATACCATAGAGCGCACGAACACAATGCACAAAGCCATCACTTCATCTTCGCACTCGCGACCCCACTTTTGAAATTTGGGATGCGTACCAAGTTCCCTCCCATTACTGTCTTGTGGACAATGTAAGTCCTAAGAAAGGAGGGGACAGACGGCAGAAAAATGGTGGGTGATGGGGAGGATGTGGGGTTGTCTTAAATGCCACTAGCCATCTGGTCTTCAAGATATGACCCGTTACAACGAGGTCTTTGACTACATAGATTCCAAAAGTAAAAAAAAAAATAAAAAAAATGTTACGCTCACTATCAAGTCCTCGTAGCGAGGGTGCAATTTTTACTCAATTTGTTTCGGGGCATCTTGAACGATTCGTGCCAGCAATACTTCATGCCACAGATAGAGAAGGAAAAGACAGGCCTTCTGCAACCATGTGCCATTCCAATAGACCAAGCCATACATTGAAACGGACGAGATGCGGCCAGAGATTCCCTCTTCTTTTCAAGAGCGCTATATACGGATGGAATTGATGGCATTCAAACTGCGCTGCCCATAGCGTTCCTGTACTTTCGCTTCTTACAATTGGTTCCGTGAGAAGACGTTATTTCCAATAACCCAATGAATGGCCGTGCACTTGAATGCAAGGTGAAGGACTTTTGACTTTTGCATTTTCCAATTTATTTGTACATGGAAACCAAAGTTTTCCCTTTCCTTTCTTTTTTTTTTTTTTTTTGACTGAAGCTATTTCGCTGTGTAAACAGTCAACGTAAAAAATTTAATAAATAAATTCATGTTAAAAGTGAAGGGAATGAATTTAAAAAATGTATTAAAAGTAAAATTTGTTACCAAGGGAAATGTTCGTAAATAAATAAATAAATAAATTGAAAATTTATAAACATTAAAGTCGTGTTTGTAAACAAAGTAGAAATTTTATGAGATCTAAACCCTTTTTTTGCTTATTTAAAAGTGATTGCAGAGTTGGCCTTTAATAATTCTGGATATTTTTGATAGATGCTGTAGGGTTGAATGATCTACAGCCAGTTGCCAAGTTGACTTCTAAAAAGACAAAGAGGGAATTCGATGTGTCCACACCTAGTAAACATTTCAACTTTTCTTTGCCAAACATCCAGCACTTGAATAACAGTGGCCGCGTTGTTTGACTGGACTTTGAGAGCAATTCAACCCTGAATTTGACCTCGACCGACAAAGAGAAATAGAAGCGACTGAGAGACTGGCTGGATCCATCAGCCACCTGTGACATCACTTCACGGCCGGGTGTCACCGACAGGTGGCGTGCAGACAGCGAGGGGGGAAAGAAAGGGGAGGTAAAGGGAACGAGAACTAGCCGTAGGGTCCACGAAGCTAAGTAAGGAAAATGAAAGAATGAGAACAGAAGAACGAGAGAGGAGGGAAGTTTCTTAAGAAAGAACTTACCCCCCTCCCCTTTTTTTTGGCTTCAGAATAAGCCTAAGGGTCGGCGGCGGTGGTGAGAATATAACTCAACTTTTAAAAAAAATTATTCTGGTGGAAGACTTAGAACTTTACTGGATCTTAACTGTCAGTTGCGTATTTTCTGCCGATCGGGTTTCACAGTTTTTCCAAAAATAAAAATTAAGGAATCTAGTGTCGGAATTAAAAGTGATTTGCAGTCCTAAGGTTATATCACATTTATGACTTTAATTAGATGTTTACATGTTTTCCCCCATGCGATTTAAACATTTTTATGTGTAAATATGATAATTATTTAATTTTAATTTAATATACTGTATGTTGATAATTTATGCAGTAAATTAAAATGCATGTAAAATTTCATCAAAATATTAAAACTTTTCAATTGTTGCTCCGGAAAATGTATTATTCATGTAAAATATATGTTGTAGATTAAATTAATGTGAAATTCTTCATAATTTGTGAGAAAATTAAAGTTAAACCCAATTTCAGTAGAAATTTAATAAAATTTGCTTTAAAAAAAAGACAACTCAATTACAGCAGCAGAGCCAACTTTTTTGAACCTTTCCAACCCAAATTTGTGCCTTTTCCTTTGCAAAAAAATTGTAATCATTAGCCCACATGCGCTAACTAAGACATCCCCCTTCAAAGTAAATAATACGAAGAAGCAGCAGTGGAAAATGTGTGTTATTTTTACGTTTCCCATGTAGAGCGCAAATAAATGAAAAATTTGTAGCATGATTTGATTTTTATCTTATTGTTTTCAACTGCTTCAAGGCGAGCGAGATAAATCGCAAAAGTTTTTCATTCTCTTTGTGCTATGTGGAGAGATCCTAAGGCATTGAAAACGACAAATCACCCAATAAAAAAATCTTTCTTCTTTTCTTTCGAGCCCACAAACAATTTTGCATGACTTATGGGCTTCTGGACCAATCTGTATCGCTTAAGAGCATCACGTTTCCATAGTTGATTGCTGATAACCTCATTTCCACTCTCTACACTTATTTATCAAGATGCACAATTTCTTCACATACACACAACCCTCTAATTACACACACTAAATGTTTGCATCTTCGTGAACCTTGATTTTAAAGATAACTATTCCAAACTGAATACAGCCCAAACGACTGTGGGAACATTTCACGAAACAAAAAAACAAAACTTTCCACTGTTTTTGCCTCCAAATTACACACATTAAAAAGTAACTTTTCAACCTTCAATCATTTAAAACATGATTTCTACCATTCTATCGTGACACAAATTCGAGATAAACATCGGTTTTTAAACGTTTTTTAATTTTTCTTCACACGAATACTGATGGAAATCATTTTTTCAATGCATTTTTGCTTTCAAAAGCAGTTTTTTTTTTAGAAAATCCAGTTAGCATACATGTTTTCCCTGCAGTGCACCAATATATTATTTCTCTGTTTACACGATTTTTTTCAACACAGCACTTCAATTTAAACTTGTTTACAATTATAAATTACAACCTTAAAATAATTAAATTTTCCAGAAAAAAAATGTTATGTCTTACTTTATTTTCTCACTCAAATTAAATTTTCACTTAATAGAAAAAAAATAAAGACAACAACATCTTAAAAAATTATGGCTTTTATGTAAATACTCGGTTCGGAAATTCAAAAATAATTCTTCTATCAAACAGATATTAAATTTTGTCCCTTCCATCGATATCCAAAAGAAAAATACTTCCCGGAAAAAACAACAGTCATCGCATTAAGTGATTGCAAGATAAATTAAAGAAGATTAATTCAATTAAAAACCATAAACCCAAAACCCAAAGTAAAATAAAAATCGCGTATAAAAAAATGTAAAGAAATGAAAAAATTCTTACCGTTAACTGATGCTGCACTAAAAAGACACGCTGCTAGCAGAATGAACCACGTCGTCTCGGCTCCCATAGCGGCGACGAAGATGGTGACGGGAACGTCTGCGGGCTTCGAAGCAACGAACGCCGGCGCTCCTCGCGTCGATCAAGGGCGAGGCAGATAAATGTCCTCGCGTGTGGGCATTCACACTGCTCTTATTCTTTACCCAGTTTAACGTCACTCGCTCGCAATAACGATCAACTAAATTCGGCAATAAATTAAAAAATAATTCGAAAAAAATCCGATATTTATCTCTACATCAATCCCGGTCTTATCCCGCCGCTCGTCGTCCTCGCTTTTGCACGCTTGGACCGATACCGGAACAGAAATCGTACGACCCACGAAATCCAGCGAACTCCACGAGCGTGTCCGCTATGGCAAGTGACAGAAAACTCTCTGATCGCCGGCTGGCCTCAGAAAATCATGCTAATGCAGCAGCGAGCGGGAACGAGTCCACTGCGCGCAGTGGGGATGGAAATAGTCACGGCGCATCGACTCGTCCTTACGCGCACCGGACGATGGCGCTGCGAATCTGCACTATTTTTCTCTATGGTTTACTGTAAAAAAAAAAATTATAAAATTTGCATTAATACCTAGAAAAAAATAAAATTATTTTTCATCAAAATAAATCATGATTAAAGACTTAATCATGTGGAATATTTAAATTACCTAAATTATCTAAAAATGGCTGACCTAAAGTTGTACCATAATCTAACCTTTCAGTGATATTTTGAATATATCTACTTAAGAACTAGTATGAATACAATGGGAAGTTTTTGCTGAAAGATTATAAATATTGACTTTAAATGACTAAGCCTATAGGATTAAACCTAACATGGACGTTAACCGACCCTTTGTGATTTCATTATCATTTCAGTTTGGTTTTAATTTAATCTCTAGATCTGTTCACATGACCGCACTATCATACAACCACCAAACCACCCAGCAGAGTTTTTCACCCCAACCCAGAAAAAATAACATGGGGGAATGGGAAACACTAAAATCTAAAGAGAAGTCCATATAAAGACTTGTGTGTATGAATAGGTCTTATCAGTATTCGTCATCTCGCCTTTTTTTTTTTTTGCTCTGTTTTCTCTATCAATTAAACAAAAAAGGATACGAGTTCGTATCTGATTGAATTCTCAACTCCCGTCATCCAAATCTGGTCACATTACGAGCAATAACTGCAATCTCGAGGACATTTTTTGCAAATTTTAATTTTTTTTCTTCCTGTTTGATTTCATTTAAATTCTTTATTCGCCCTTTAAACTTTGCCAACTCTAAATTGAGCTTTGATTTAAAAGCCAGACTTGTCTCACCTGTCTAGCACCAGCTTACAGCATTAAAATGGACTTAATCTCGTACTACTATCGGCTTAGGACATTGTCAGAATTGAGAGGAAATGACGCGGTTAAAGTTGACAATTGACAGAATTCGTGCCAATGCTTACATTTTTCTGCCTTAAAAATAAAACTCAATTGAATCCAAGAACTTGTGTAAATAGATAATAATAAAAAAAAAAAAAATAAAAATAACTCAAGATTAAAAAAAAAATTATCAAGATATAAAATTAAAAAAAAAAAATTATTTCACAGACAAGATTTATACCATCAATATTAAATGCGTCATTAAAAACATGACCCTCGAGCAAATTAAATTTTAATACCAACCATATGCTTCTTAATACCACTTTATAAATGATTTTCTCCACAGATACCAGAATCAGTAGCAGCTTTAGCATTATGTCTTTCCAGTGCTTGCGCCCTCCCTAACCCTTTTACTCCCTGTAGAGTTGCTTTTGTTTGCGAATGCATTATTCCACTTTGCAAGCGATCTCCTGTGTGGTTTGTGTTGGCTCACGAGTGATGTTGCTTGGTTCTCCCTAATCTCCTTAATCCTTTCATCATTAGAAATGGACACGACGAGACCTTGCTCTAACAACCTCTCATCTCCAAAGTAAAAGACTTCCCAGCAGCATCTAGAGACCGTTAAACCAAAACCGCAAAGGTCAAACGCCTTTAACACAACAACATCAAAATACGTTAAAAAATTCAAAAAAAGTCAAAACAAAAAATTTAAAAAATGAAAACAAAATAAACTTTAAAAAAAAAAAAAAAGTTTTTCAAAAGTAAACAGTAATATATTTCCAGGGACTTGTAACGTCACGTGAGATGCTGCAGAAGCTGTAAAACGACAAGACACATTGGCTTGTGTCGAGATTGTCGAAAAGAAAGCCGACACTGGTCGTACACTGCAGCCAAGATTTACAACTGTTTCCTTGCCAGTCTGCAGCCACATCACGTCCACTGCAAAGACCGTGGTTAATGCTTTTGGCCCTGAGTGGACAAGTAGCCAAGCAGACTTGACAACTAAGTCGTAGACTTAAAAAGATCCGCGTTCTCTAACTGCATTCATTGAACCCCTATAGCTCGCTGTATTCACACTGCCGCACGAGTTTGGGGTTTATTCAATCAAGACGAGCAAGTGCTCTTTGACAGCAGCACGAGGTAGGTTAGGTGTGGAATGCGTGCAAAACACGCCCTCAACAATGACGGATGACCCCCCGCCTCACCCGCTTTGTTGCAGCGTTTACTCACCTTCTGTCTACTTTAAACACCAACTGTTTCTCAACTTTAAAGATACAAGAAGAAAAAAAATATTTTTCATTCTGTTGATTCATAAATTTATATATAGATATATATGTTCGGTTTTTGTCTTTTTTTTTTAAATACAAACACGCACGGAAGTGACTCGTAAACGCCCATTGTCCGAATGTAAAGGAAAAAAAGGATAAAGTTTCCTGTAATTGATGGCAAAGGTCCTTTTATAATCAATTGCTGCAAACAATTTCCCCTACTAGCCCCAAAGGTCATTGTGTTTGCCAACAACTGACCACAAAACGAATTCAAAACTAGAACCAAGACAATGGTATTGTTTGTGACAATAACATATGGTGCGTGGCATAAATCCGTTTAATAGCCGCACCAATTACAATACAGCAATGAGCAAACCTCATTTTCATATTAATTAGAGGGTATTGCCTGGCAGTTGCCCTTTTGCGGCCATTTTGGTACCGGTAGGTGTCTGGCAAGGCGGAAGTAAAAGCCCACTAAACCATTAGGGAAGCGATGGCGTCGTATATTACCCGATATATGTGCTTCTCAAATTATACGCCGTAAAAGTTTGGTGTGAAAATTACAACCAAAGTGCGAAAATGTGAAGTATGCGTAGTATACGTGCAGAAAAGAGAACCTAATTGGATTCAATAGACAAGTGCATCAAAGCATTTTCATACACGAAGCTCTCACAGCTTCTTTTTTCTCGAGGTCGATGCCTCGCCAACGAGCAATTGATCTTGAATTAAAGCGTGAATATCAAATTTATCAATCGACGTGTCTGCCAATGATGCCTCAAGGCTGCATTTTCGCATTCTTTCTAGGATATAGACTTAATTTCAGCGGCAAGAGTCTCTCACACGCACTATATGCTCGCAAGATGCCAAATGCACCGTCGACTTGGCAACCAAATTATTGCCTATCGGGCATCTGAGGAACCATTATCTCGTTTCGCCAATACAACTCACATTCTTCGAGCACGTAAAAGCGACAACAAACAAAGCGCCAAATGTTACAAATATAATTCCAACATTTCTCGTTTTTTCCTGAAAACGTTTCGACTTTTGGCAATTCAATTTTCTTTGTTTACAGAAATTTATTTGCATAACTCAAAACCGTGATGTAAATAGAAGCAGTTTTTTTGAGGTCCGGTTTTGGTTTATTGATTTTTTTTTTATACATAAACATTTAAATTAAAAAAAAAAAAAAAAAGAAGAAGATATTTTCATTTCCCCCAACTCGCTCGAGAGGGGAGCGCGGAATAATCAATACATCACCATATTTACCCAAAAAATAGGCTGCCATAATATTTAACCTTACACTCTCTGATTCTATTCACTCGCGGTATTAATGCTCCCATATCCACCTCCATCGCAACCGCCGACATTAGGCCTAATCCCCGAGGGGCTAATATCGCAGCCAATATCGAAGTGCTGAAAAGCATCGAGCTGAAATCGCCCTTTTTTGTTTGGACTGCCACAAATTTCATATTGCAATGCCAATTTCGTGTTATGACTCGTGATGTCACGATAATAGGGGAGAGTAATTCACGTTATGAGGCCGAGATGGGCAACGCCGAGTAGCCCGAGCATTCAGGTGTGTCGAAGATTACATGCCACGTGCAACGATGACCACGTGACACGAGGGCGGAGTTGATGCGTGATGAAGGTTGGGCCGTGAGTCACTGGTAAATGGGAAATATTGATTGCCTAAAAAATAAAGCACACACAGCCCCAGCCCCGCGTTCTAATGACAATGAATCCTCGTCTCTTCTTTCTTCTCGGCATGCTGATAAATTCAACCCTTCCATTCAATCACTGCTTTCGAGGGTTATCAAGCAGCTTTTCGGCTGCTTGTCAGTATAGGGGTGTGAAGAGATTCAAACTTCAAGGAAAAAAAATGGGGGAAAAAGGAAGGGTGAGGGATTCGGAATTTATTTACATGCATCGAGGGTGCTCTGGTTTCACTGTTTTGAATCTTATCATAATAAGAGCCAATTATTGCAAGATAAATGACGCACACGTGACAAGTGTCATAATTTAAGGGCTTAGTAGCGGGTTTAATTTCAAACTTCATTGATAAAAATTTTTTCCTTCTTGAATTTTTTTTCGGTTTTACCTCTGGTTACAAGTAGCCAATTTGTGTTTGCATTGAAACCTCGACGTTGCCTTCTTAATGAGTCCATACAACCCCAGGCATCCAGACTCAGCGTACATTACAAGACCTGTCAATGTAATTTAACAAATTCGGAGCAGCATCGTGCGGTGGGAATTTTTTTTTTTTTTTTCCGTAGCCCTCTTTTCTACAACCTTCCTTCCCTCACCTGATCGTTATCAGCGTGTACACAATGAGGCGTTGGATACTTGGAATGAGCCTCACGTGGCTCACGTCACACTGTGCCACGTTATTGTGAAGCATGTCGTCTACGTCAATGACAATGAAAGCAAAGAGAATCAGTTTCACATCAAAAGAGGCTTGCGTTCCTAATCAAAAATTATTATCAGCTCGTACAAAATGCCAAACTTTCAATGGCGATGATGAGAGAAGTGTGTGAGAGCGCATTCGAGTGGAATTCTGATAGAAAGCGAGGCCACGCGCTTCATAAAAATATTTACTTATTTAATATATGATATGCTTAGATTTATGTTAAAGATGGGTGTGGATTGATCCAGTCTTATAGAACTGTCTAGTTTTCCTTTATCGAAAATAACTGCTTTCGTATCTCGATCAAGTTGAGAATTTATTTTTCATGGTCGCATATAACGGACTGATAGATAACACTGTTAGAATGCACGACACTTCCCAGAGAAACCGTTAAATCAAGCGCAAAAGTCGTTACGCCCTTTTCTTCAGAGTATAATGGGAGATTTAATGATTGTAATTCCCGAAAAAAATATGGATTTCCAAATTATAATTCTCGCAAAAAAGGTCAAGTCTCAAATGAAACAAAAAAAAAAATACACTCCCTCCACAAATTTTTTATACCTATGAAACAAAAAAGATGCTCGAGAAGTATTTAAATTAGATAACGATCTCAAAGATTTACCGTGTAGCGTAATCACAGTTCGTTTTAGAATTTAAAAAAATACAAAAAAATATGAATAATCTCATTACCATACCTTAAGGTGGAATTAAAATCATTAGAATAATAATGCGATTCCTTCCCGTTTTGCTCTAATTTTTTTTATTATAATTGTAATTGAACTGACAAATCAACATACTGGCTGGTACCAATTTCATTACGCCAACCATCCATTTTGATTAAGCTTATCAACACACAATTCAATGTAAATGAAAACCCCCCGAGTACATTTGCAAGACAAATATGTTGAGCTCGCCATGCATATGAAAAAGGCTTCTCCGCCGTTCATTCACGACGAAAAACATCTGCTCTGAAAAATTCGCTTTTGACAACATGTATTTAATTCAGGCATTACGATTATACTGTAAAACATTTCTCCATCACAGCTCCGGCAGATGTTGGTTTCACGCGTGTGTTTCATACCAATAGAGCACGCCGAACAGGTGAGAATTTTCCAAGGTGCATTTACTTCAAAATATTTACCCTACTTCTCCGGTTTGGAAAAAAAAATATAAAAAGTGTGAATCGATGCATCTGAAACACCTTTATTGCCATTTCCTCCACTTAGCACGTTAAAAAAAATTTAAAAACAAAACATCAAAAGATACCGAAAACATCAAAACAATTTCCCCGGGAATAATTAAAATCATTTTTTTTGTTGTTGTTTCTGATCGATTCACCTCGAAACTAATTCCCAACACCATTCAATCTTGTAAGTCAGTCAGTCCCACGCCATATTTATCCTCCAACTAAGTATGGATCGGCTATAGTCTGTTTTCAATTGCTCCCTCCAAGACCTATAAATCTGGTTTCCAACAGACGGCACCAAGATGTGAAGATGATTCCCCCGGCGTGAGAGAAGGCGAGCGGGCGACATACTATTCCCCTCGCACATCACGTTGCGGCAGATGGGTGCGAAGCGCACTGTTGATGCTATCAAACAATAGCAGGTTTCGCTCGTCCGCTTTAAACATTATGGACCCTCTCCACTACACTATCGCGTTTTTGATCGTTAATTATTGGGGCTCGACCGCACTACAACTTGTGCGCGCGACACACACTTCAAGTGAAAACCCGCGCACGCTTCAATGGTGTGCCATAAGGAACTTCGTTTTTCCCCTCCCCATCTTTGCGGCTAAAAAAAATAAATAAATAAAAAAAAAGAACGAAAAAATAAAAAAAAGCATAAACAACAGCTGGCGAATAGCGCGCTCAAGAGCCCTGCCGCAAGGCATTTTCTTAGGGCTGTCAGATTTGCACACTCTTCTCAATGAAAGAAAAAAAAATATAAAAAAATTACAGGTTGGCATCTAAATGATTATAGAGTTAACGCCAACATTTAGTGCCTAGCTTCAAGGGTTTAGGAGAATATGATTTCTAGTGCAAGGTATTAAACGGTGTCTAATGCGATAAGTATCTGAATGAGAGATGTGTGAATAAGTATTCGTAACACGTTACTTTATTATTTACTACACGTGTTGTTGCCACATTTCTGGCCCACAGGCACGGAAAGAAGCCACATTGTATTTTTAGGGTCATCCTTGACACGAAATAATTTTCTTTCTTCATGCTCAGAAGACCTTAACCTTAAGCAGCTGCGAGAGAAGTTTAATTAATGCAAATCTCAGCAGCTGCAAAACTGCACAAAGTTTTGCAGAATAATTCAATCAAATAAATAATTTTTACGAAAAATTAATTTTATCTCATTTATTTGCAGATTTTAACAGAAATTTGACCATTTTTCATTTTAAATGCACGGTTTAATAATACATATATTTCATCTGCGTACTTGGTTCTCCACACGAAAATGACACCCAATACAACACGCTCGTCAATGGATATTAAAAATTAATTATTAAAATGTAATTTTGCGAAATTAATCAGTGCTTTGTGTTTGCCATATCAAATTCAATGCAATTTTCATAGTCAAATTTATGAGAGAGAAAAAAGCAGAATCTATTAAACTAAAGCCTGTTTCTCAGCGTGACGTATTTCTGCCCATTAAATTCAACCGTTTGAATATTTATGACCTAACCCTATACTTGACCAAAACCAGCACTGAAATTAGCCAGATTATTATACTTGCGAGAAATAATAACATTATTCGCAGCGTATTCACGATCGACACTGTGCAGCCGGAACAACACGGCAGACAAAAAAGGTGAAAATAATATGTGCATACGAAAAACTCCCAATCCGCTTCGACACACCAATTACACAGTCATTTGAGGGCATACACCCGAGCCTTAATTTGGCTAATACCAACACGAAGTGCACACCGAGCGGGAAATGATGATGACTTAATTTATATCGACTCCATGTACCGTTGCGCAGGACTCAAAAAACAACCATAACGACGTACACTGGCACAGGAGAAGAGAAAGGGTCGAGCCAAAATGGTTTCGAACACGCCAACTTACTCTAGCGTACCGTATATATAAGTAACAGGCTCATACTGTGTGATGACATGCTGGAATTAACTCGGATTAATTATGACAGCAATTTCACTGCAACCATTTTTCTAATGGCCCTGCAATAACAACTTTATAAACGGATGTAAATATAATTCCTATCATTTTTTTTATGATTCTTCCTTTTTAAATGCGTGGTGGATTCATTCGCACTGTGTTTAATGTTGTCGTTCTTAACGGTTTTTATGGCCTTGCATTCATATTTCCCCTTCTCTTGCAATTAAATTTACACAAAAAATGAGGTTTTTCCACGAGGTGGTCCCTCGAATATATTTTTATTACGTTTCTGACTGATGGTTTCTGCATATTCTTATGTGTAGGAGTCGACGTTATTGTATTTTGTAGTCACGGATTTAATAATTACACTTGTGGGACGAAGATGATAATAATAATCATAAAAAAATAATTTCTTTTTCTTTTGCCTTGCCAAAGTGGAACTAATTCCGAAATCACGATATTGAAACGGCAAACTAATGTTCCCGTCCTTAAATTAATTTCAACTAAACCACAAAGCAAAGAAAAGAAAAGACCGAACAAGACGATGAAGGTGGAACAAACATTTCCTCTGTTTGCTGCACACAAGAACCCATTAAATGCTCTTAAAAATCCAACAAATGCAAATGTCAAAGCCGGATATTTCCATCAGCCATTAAAAATTTATTGCAATAATTCCGTTTGGTATCGTGAGTCTGAAACCCTCATTAATAATTCATTTCCTAATCTAAAAATCTTCTTAAATTATGTCACTTTTCTCTAGTCTCGCGCACATTAAATTACATTTCAATCCATTTCCAATTAAACATTACATTTTTTACCGCCATATATAAAGTACTATTGCTCTCCGAAAAAAGTAATCACCACTCGCATTACTTTTGAGTTCAATGTTCCATAAGATAACAGCTGAGAAAGACGCCTGGTAACATAACATTCAATTAAATCTCAAGCAAGCACATCATTGATTTTTTTCTTTCTTTCATTCTTTCTTTGTTCCAGTTCCTTTTCCTTCTTCTGCCTGAAAGTCGATGCTATTCCTTTTTCACTCTCGTTCCCCTTTCGCTACGAACCGCGTAAGAGTATTGCCAATTTTGTTTTAATATATTTCCAGCAATTTCCTCCCTCCACGTGCAAACAAGTCGAATTTGCATGCGAAGAATAATTCTCTCTCAATTATTTTCTTGCATGCAATGTCGAGACGAGTGTTATTTTGCGGTGGGAGTTTATTGCAGAATTCCTGACTGGCGTCGTGAAACCCAAGCCGATAGACTTCCAAAGTCGGCTCCCCAAAAATGTTAAGCATTCGACAAATCGCTCCATGAATGATGGCTTCGATGCGAGAGTGAGTTGGAGCGCTCTTGGGGCAAAGGAAAGGAAAGGAAAGGAGGGGAGGAAAGAGTTCGTATGTAATTCGGAGACAAACAGCGTCCTATCAAACTTATCGGTCTATTTAATTAGTGGGAAGAGGACGCCCGAGCAAACAAAGTGCAAAGGCGTTCTTCTGGGAAGATTAAGGGAGTGGGAGAATGTGTGTGTGTGTTTCTACTGACGATGCTCTAGGTCTCGGTCTCGGGGTTGGGGACATTTGGCGCCAAAGTAAAATGTAATCCGCTTGAAAATGACTCGGTCGTCGCCACTTTTGGTTCCTGTTTTTATTAAAAAGGCACTGCAGCCAGAAATGCTATTAAATCTACACCCAAAGCTGGTTTGATTGACACGCAAGTACTCTTTTGAAATAGATGGCACTCCTTCAACTGCCACACCCGATTAACTTAAAGCCACTTCTAGAACTCGGAGATTTTTTTTAAGCAAGAAAACGAAGAGCTCGAGTCGATTAGTTTCCGCGCACTTTGAAGCGATGCAGAAAAACTTGCGCGCGACATTTTATCCGACTTTATTATGCGTTTCAATTTGAATTATTTAAAGAAACGAGTTGTGATTCGCATCTCTTGTGTAATACGCTTGCATAATGCTATTCCGTTAATTTAGTTCTTAAGTAATTAATAAATACCCAAGCACAAGACTTACTTAAGAAATTACGCTCGAAGCTTTTTATGCTTTAAATTTTCATGCACTTAGAATTTATTAACTACCGGTAATTATTGATTTCAAAAGTTGAGTAATAAATTTTCGATGACATATTATACGATTCATGTGGGATTTGGCGAATTGATCGAGGTTATAAAATCAATCATTTTTAAACAATTATGAACTTGTGAATTCGACCTTTTATTTGCAAAACATCATAAATAAATTCATTTTTAGTCATTAATTGTAAAAGTTTAGCGAGTTGCATTTCAAAAAGTATATATTTCTGTAAGAAAATGTTTTTAATTTTTAGCAGCAATCCGAAATTTAAAGAGAAATTATGCGTAATTGCTAGGAGAAAATCTGCTGAAATTGCAGAAAAGAAAGAAATTTTCTTTTACTATTCTGTTGTGAAAGCTGATGGTTATCAGTATTGAAAAGATTTTTTTTTTTTTAAATTACATTTACAGAGAAAAATTTAAGTTTTGTTTTCTTCTTCTGTTTCATTTCTAACCCAAAAACAATCTACCGTACTGTAAAAATAGTAAATCTTGAAATAGTTGCTTAATTAGAAAACGTTAAACAATATTAAAGTAAATTGAAAAATGTTTACTAACATTTACCAAATCATGATTTACGATTGAACAATGCAAATTGTAATATTCAAACAATAAATATCCCGTTTTCCTATTAAATGACTTCCAATTATAGTTTTTCATCAATTCAAAAACTCTCCAATAAAGACAACATTAAAATTTAAAATAAAAAATTCACAATTCTTGGCTCGCTACTTTAAATCACTAAGCTGAGAATTCAGTTAAATTAAGAAAAACACATCCCAGTTTGAAACACAGCCATTCAATTTAGACAATTGTCACCCACAGATTTATTTATCTTTCCTCGTGCACGCACTGCATAACGTTGATACACAGTAGAATCAAATCCTTGCAATCTAGAAAAGCAGCGGCAGTAAATTAGAAACACAAAAAAGGTTTCAAAATAATCCCAAACCGAGCATTTGCCAGCAACCCTTTCCTGCTTACAATTCACCACTAAAAATAAAAGTGTCAATTCGCACAAAGCATTTTTAAAAAATCGGAAAAAAAATTTAAAAAAAATTCAAGTGATGAAGAAATATGAACCGCGGATGACATCATCGCAAGTGATAATTAACGGAATAATTACACGCAGCTTCCAGCTGTAAATCATTTTTCTATTTTGCGCTCATTTAAAGTGGTAATTCAATACAGTTTGGAACAAGGTCATCATTATTAAACTTAAACGGGAAAAAAACGAAGAAACATTTCATTTACGTTGTCAAGACTTATTAGTCGACTTCATCAACTATTCATTCATTGCGCATTAATCAAAACCTGATTCAATTCTCTCATTATCAATCACACTCGTGGCATGTCCTCCCTTCAACAACCACCAACAACTCAACTTTTATTTTTATATTTTTTTCGCGGAGTCGTTAACCAGAACCCTTTAACGACGCATTCTTTCAGGCCTTGCGGTTACCATAGAAACGCAAGACGCATGCGTCTCGTCATTCTACTGATTACCCCAATCAATAAAATTAAGGCAAAGGCTCCATAAATAACATCTAATTAGAGGCCAAAGGGGAAAGTGCTTTTTATCGCTTCGCTGTCAACTTCCTGTTACGTTGTTGCGCCCGTCACCACCACATGGCGCTCTCTGCCTGCTCGAGAGCTTTAAATAAAAAAGCCGCTTGTAATAATAATTGACTGCGACTTGATAGTTTAAATCCCATTTCAACACAAAAGCCTAACGATGTTTTCAATTACACATTCTAAATACAGAGATTAAAGTCGGTGATTAATTATTTTTAATGTAATTAATGTTCCAAGTTTTCAGTTTAAAAGAATTACGCAATAAAAGTGAAAATTTTACAAGCTTAAAAAAGGTTTTGAACAAACTTTGATTCAAACTGACTCAAAATCGCTTTTTTTTTTTTTTTTTCCTTTTCTTTTTAAACACAGTTGAGCGATGCGCGTTGCACCAGTCGCAAGTCTTTTGCAAGTGAAAGTGAATGTTGCGACCGGCACAGACTGAAACTGTCAGATCGGTGTTTGAGCGTCGTTAACTCCACAAATCTACAGGAGCGCACGCAACACGAACCAATGAAAAACTAGTGACCAGGAAGATAAGTGCTTGCGACATTGCTTGCGACTTTTTCAACCGTTAAGGCTAATTATTTTCCTCCTTTCAACCCAGGAGCAAGCGTCCCTTTCTCACGATGGTCACTCAGGTTGAGAAAACGCTTCATTTTCATGATAAAAGATTCTCGAACTCATCAACGTGCAATCAATCTTATCTGATAATAGACTTGCAAATTTCACTTGACACGTCTTGCTTCACTGTACTTTTCTTTTATTAATGTTCATGAGGCTTAAATAACCGCCATTACACATTCAAAATCGATATAACCCCGAAGTACGCATTGTATTACATATTGTATGTAGGTTTTATACTACGTCAGCCTCTTTTTAATTAGAAGTTTGTTCGTTTTTTATTTCTCATTTTACATTAAACGTAGGCCTAAGTTTTCCTGCTTCTTAATATATACGCAACGGAAACTGTTACTTCTTTATTCTAATCCAGCTAGGCGAAATTAACATTGTAGGCAGACACATTTCAATCGATTTGTGTCAAAATCAAGCCCCTTTAATGATCCATGAGTTGAATAAATAAAGTTAATGAAATATGTAATTAATGTATGCAAAAACGCGCTTCTACGACACCGGCACAAATCATGCAAAGATGATGAACGAGCATTTGATGCCCCGTCTGCAAAATACAAACTCACCAAAGGATTTATACGATGACCAACAGATGGCACTCGTGTCAATCACATTAATTTGCCACTTTTGATCTCTCACCATGTTGTTATGGCAACTCGGACATGTGATGAATGACTCAGTGGCCAAGTTAAACAGGAAACCTGCATCAATTCCCACTCTCTTACTCATCATCCCTCATGTTCTTAACAATATGGGCGCATTAATTCGAAAAGCAAATATTGTAAAACCAATAAAACATATTTTCTTGTTCAATTTCAATTTTAACACTAGATGGCTCAAAATATTCTGAAATCTAAGACAAACTGTTTTTCTTACGGTACTTCAAAGCCTTGAACAGTTCAAAGACAGTGGCGTAGCGAGGGGGGGGACGGGGGGGACAGCTGTCCCCGGGCGCAAGTCTAGAGGGGGCGCTGGCGCAAGGATAGAGGGGCGCCGGCGCACTGGCTTTTAGGGTTCGGTATCGAAGGCGACCGTTTGCAG
>JAQFZP010001624.1:0-18019 GCA_034695745.1 Geophilus truncorum
GAGAATATTGTAAAGTTTTGTGAGAATATTTTTGCGAATATATTCCCCTTCTTATCGGAATAACTATCCGAGCCCTAGTTATTACGAAATAAAATGTCATGCCCCTTAAAATTTCAGCAAAATATTTTGGTTGTTTTTACTGCAATACATTTTTTACTTGAAGTCCAGTTAATACTAGATACAACGCCATCTATAAGTAAAAATGAATTGTCTGCTTTGAGAGACCACATTACATGCGAGCTTCGATGAGTTAATTTTGTGCTTTCATTGTTAGAAAAGTGTAAAACTAAATGTCGTAATTGAATTAATTATGCTGATTTAGCAAAAAGTTAGCTTAAAAACTAAGACAATAAAAGTTATAGAATCACATGAAATAACCGAAAATTTACCTTATTTTACTTTACCGTACTTTACTTTGGATCCTCCCACGTTAATTTATTATTTTATCAGAGTAGTATGGTACTTAGTGGCAAGTACAGTAGAAGATTGATTCAGTATTATATCTTATACCAACATTTTAAAAATTGTCATCATTGTCGAACAGAGTGCAACTTGCAAAATCCGGTATTCAAAAGGTTAAATAATCATTTTATATCTTTTTTTATTACTATCTTTCTATTCTTGTGTTTATTTGTTTGTGTGTACTTGTATATGTGTGTTTGTATGTGTTACAAATTTGGTTAGTAGATTTCTCCGCCACCGCTTATCCGATTTTAATGAATTTAGGTATGTTTGAAAGTCTTCATCCTGGAGATTGTTGTTTTGACAGTTTTATATCGTAAATGTCGTTTGTGGCACTATATTTACAAGGCACACACGACGACGCTATCATACATGATGGTTCACCCCATATTGGAGGTCTTAAACGCATTTCCGGGTGACGTTATGAACTTATGATGACTTTATCCTCGCAACTTCACGAGGACCAACGCCACACCCAACGACCACCCGCCATATCGTGGAGTAACGAAGTGACTGTCATTTCCAACAGAGATTAATCTTGGTTAGATTTTATATATTTAAAATGGAAAAATTATTCTTGAAAAAAAAAGAAAAGGGGGGGGGGGTGTTGTTTCGAAATTTGAATTTACTTAGCTGGTCCACATGTCCCTGAAGATCGGCTTCACAACCCGAAGCTGAAACGTCGGACCCGATTTCCCACTCTGGAAATCCATCTCTTTTGGTGTACAGAGGCAACAAATCAACGAATTCTACGAATTCTAATTTAAATAAAATCACCAAAACGATCCGAAGTTTCCCTTTATCTCAATTAGCTTGTCTGTGATCGGTCGATCGACTATAGCGACCGATCTAACTTTCAAAGTATAGCATTAAAAAGAAGAAAAATTTATTTTTATACTTTTTATGGTAATTTAAAATTTATTATATACTTTTTATATCAATTAGAAAGATACCGAATTTTTTTTTTTTTTAAATTAAGTTTTTTTAATTTGTTGTTATTAAGTTCTACTTTTCTTATTTATGTCAATTGACAGCGATGTACTCCATCATTAGTGTTATTCAATTGCACATATTTGACCGACTTTTTAATATGCGACCTTTCACCATTATCATGTAAATCAAACAAAACAATTGAACCAACAACTTCAACAAAAATATGACGACAAGTCATGTTAAATCTGTACTTACTTTGGATAATTATCATTGACATCACAGAATCCAAGTCCACCTTCGCAACCAACTTTGACTCTTCTAGGCTTCTGCGATGTACTTTCGATAGTTTTTGTGAATATGGAAGTTTTAAATGGAGATGATGATGTCGAAACTGCTGGAATTGCAGTCGATGATACAACAGTGTCAAAGTTATTGAGGCCAACTGTAAAGTCTGGTTTGCTGACAGATGTGAAAGCCATTTGTTTAGATGAATGAGCAAAATCTTGAATTGAATTTTCAGTGATTGGGAAAGCAGTAGAAGAAGGAGTTCCTGTAACTGGAATTACAAATGTTGGCAGTGAAGATATTTCATTCGTTAAGTCATCCGTAGAAGAATTTGAGGTCGTGAGGGGGATGAAACCTCCAAATTCAATGTTGGGCCTCTGCATATTGGTTTGTGGCCCTTGTAAGAAATCATTGAATTGATTGAACTGGGCCTGCAAATTTGAATCTTGATTACTGAATTGTTCTAATTGCTGCTGCTGCTGTCTGAAAAGTTGTTCGTTGTCTAAGAAGCCATTGTTCTGCACTAAATTGTTGCGAAATTGTTGATCCATGGGTGTTTGCTGTTGAATCATGTTGAATTCTTGTGGTTGTTGTCTCAAAAAATTGTTTGGAATTTGTTGTTGATTTTGTGGACCTTGAAATTGTTGATTTTCAACACCTCGGAATTGTTGTTGATTTTGTTGGCCTGAGAATTGTTGATTAGTTGGTCCTTGGAATTGCTGATTTTGTAGTCCTGGGAATTGTTGATTTTGTTGTTCTCGAAATTGTTGATTTTGTTGTTCATGAAATTGCTGGTTTTGAGGACCTGAAAATTGCTGGTTTGGCGGTCTTTGATTGAACTGCTGATTTTGTGGTTCTTGAAATTGCTGATTTGGATGTCCTTGGAATTGTTGGTTTTGTGGTCTTTGAAATTGCTGATTCTGAGGTCTTTGAAATTGTTGATTTTGTGATCCTTGAAACTGTTGATTCTGTGGTCCTTGAAACTGTTGATTCTGTGGTCCTTGAAACTGTTGATTCTGTGGTCCTTGAAACTGTTGATTTTGTGGTCCTTGAAATTGTTGATTTTGTGGTCTTTGAAATTGTTGATTTTGTTGGAACTGTTCATTTTGCAATCCACGAAATTGTTGCTGAGGTCCTTGAAATTGCTGATTGTCTGGTCTTTGAAATTGTTGATCATTTTTAATGTCTTGATTCTGCGGTGCAATTTGATTACCAGCATCTATGCCAGCTCCAGGAGGAATTCTTGGCTGATGATTTGCTATTTGCTGTTGCATTTGTTGCAATCTTTGTTGCTCCTGCCTTAATTTCTGTTGCTGTATTTGTGCCAGCATCTGCTGTTGTCTTTGCTGCTGCTGCATTAATAATTGTGCTTTTACAGTTTGGGGTAAGCGATTAACATCAATTTCCATTTGTTGTTGTCCATTAACCAGTCTCACAGGAACAACAACTTTTTGAACTTGTTGCGAGGGTGCCCCTACCAATTGGTTTGGGGCTATTGGACCAACAAAACCAGCAACCATCTGAGGTCTTCTCTGAACAAATCTTGGTGTTTGGAACTGGCCTGCAAATAAAGTTGGAAATCTTTCTTGTTGTAATTGGCCATTTAGTTGAACAGCCAAACACCAGATTATTAAAATCTAGAAGAGATAAAATAAATTTATTAATGTTTTTAGCTTTTTACAAAATTTATAACAACTTGTGAGAACTCATAAGTTATTCTAATACTGCCTAGAAAATGTAGACAAAAGTGTTTAGGACAAAATGTGTAAATATGTTAGAAAATATACAAAATGTATAGTGTTAAATGATATTTGCAATGTCAAGGTTTTATTTGCATTAAGCTGTAAATAAGTAAAATGTAAATGAGTTTGTTTAATTGCATTGTCTTGTCATGCTAAAAGTTTGTTTTGAATAATGATGTTTTTAGAAAAGTTGACAACATAAACAACAAATACCGGTAATCAATGAAATAAAATTCAAAATTGTCTAAAAATACCAATTTGTCTAAAAACACCAATCAACTACAATTTGTAAGTTACATTATAACAGTGTTTACGCTAAAAGCGAGTACGTTACTCGCGGGTTCCACTGTATTGTTATTGTTATAAAACTATAAATACCCTTCACAAAAGCCGTCCAAATTGGGACAGAGAGGAAATTTACTGAGTTTTCAACTTAACATTTGGCTTGTTCCTTTTTTGTTTTCTGAGTTTTTGTTTCACTATTTTGAGTTTTGCCATGAATTATGATTGTTGTAAAGATTTTCATTTGTTTTACTATTGTGGTGTCTTTTTTGTTTTGTGATATGTTGCATGTGGCCCATGTAGCCGTTGTGGACTTTTAGAAGTTTTTACCTTCTCTCCAAATTGGATATTTCAAGAAGTAAAACGATCGTTGGTCCAAATTTAATTGAAATTGTGACATTGACACCATTTTTTTTAATTATCTGAGTGACTTAAATTTCAATTTATTTTCTAAAAGTTGATTTTTTATAAATGCTCTAATATCCATTAAATTATCTAAACAATCTTTTATCTTGGAAATGTGCTACTCATCTCTGATAATATAAAAAATTTTGTTAAGTAGGTTAAGCCGCCTTTGTTATGTTTTCTTATCAGAAAGAAAAGAGCCCTGAAAAATACTGGTTATATAATTGGTTACCTGTATCTAAAATTACGAGATTCAAAGCACGGTCAATTTTTCAAAACAGAGAACATCGCTCCTGAGTTAATCTTAACTAACTTTTCAACTTGACAATTGCCCTATTTACGAGGCCAAAAGCATCTTTGGTTTTATTTTTTTGCATTACGGTACCTACTGTAAGTGTTCAAGGGCAAAAAATCAATTTGAATAAAATAAATAGACACTGCGATTTTCCATTTTGTTCCTACGAAATGCAGAAAACGAAAACATTTTATATCGATATTTGACTCTGGTCAATGTTCGGTGAGAATGAATAAGTTAACAGAAATACTCGCAATAAAACTATAAATGCCATATATAAAAAAATAGAACTAAATGACAAAAAATGCTATCAAAATGCCGAATTAAATAATGGTTAATGGTGAGTTAATGTTTTGCATAAATATAAACATGACTTTATTTCTTAAAATAAAAATTAATTTTATTACGGCTCTTAAGACATAAATTTCGAAATGTAAAATTGCAATGCTATAAACGTAATTCGAAATAAGAAAAGCGTAAAACAGCAAATTGTTGAAATTGATGTTTAAGATCTACTGATGCTTTTTTTTTTTTAGGAATTTAGGAAGTATAAAAAGAGCGAAAGGGTCACAGGGTGCGGTAAAATTTATGAAACTCGTTCAATTTGACCCATGCGAGAGCATTGCCGACTAAACGGTTAATGATATTCACCAGGTTAAGATCAATGCAGGTATGAAGATGATAGCGGAATGTGTGTCTCGAGAAGGCATTGACACGGGACCAGTCATGTTATACGGTACCGGGTCAGTGCCGTCTGCCTGTGTATGTCGCTTCATTACTTAATAATAGCAATGGAAAAGGGTTAAATTAAAGTAGAGCATCCTGTTGTTGCCTTTTTATTTAGTATTTATCAAGTGTGGGAAGTGCAACAAGTTGGTCAGGTTCACATCACCTAAGGCACAACAATGTGCTGTGCAATATGGGTTCGTCTACCTTCTGTTCTTAACATTGAAGAAGATGAGCCCTCGTTACCTTTGACCTCTAATAATAAAAACACATTGTTTTTATCATTTTTTTTTAATTTCTAATTTAATATTAATAATAAAATATTAAATTTTTGTTGTTCATTTTTTTTTTTTAATTAAAATTTTGTTACGTTTCTAGTTTATATTTTCGTCCTGAATGTTTCTAGTTAAAAAATAAAATGTTGAAAAGAATTTCTTACCTGGACAAGTGAAAAACGTTGTGCCATAGTTAGTGTCAGATTGTAGAATGAATGCTCGAGCCATGCACTTGGGGCCCCAGTTTTATAAGACAGTGGCGCCTCGAGCATCTTTTCGCATCATTGACCCACTACATGGGAGCGAAAACATCGCTAACACGTTTCCGGGTCACAACATCTGCTTACAGTTGTAGATAAAGTGAAACTGATTTCTAATCATTTATTTATTTATTTTTAATTGTAGCAATATTTTTTATACAAATTTCAGTTATTAAATTGCTGTGGCGCCATCTATTATTTGCTTTATAATTAATTATTACAAACATTTCCTGTTTAAATGTTTAACAGAAATCTGTTGTCTTGTTAGCAAGTAGTAAATAACAACAACAAGAAGAAGAAATAAACTGGATTTTATTGAGTTTGTTAACTCTTTCCTTCGTGTTAAAAATCACACTGTGCATATTCATTACATTCATAAACAAATTACACGAAATTTACAAACAATAAGCTAAAAATACCAAAACCTAATTGTGAGATTGACCTAGTGGAGATGAAAAGGAGATAAGAATTTACTTTATACAATTACCAACTCACTTTTCCCACTGTTTTTTCCAAAAAAATAAAAGAAAATAAAAGAAAAATGGAAGATAAAAAAAAGTGCATCGTGTCGTACATCATTTAATTGTGGCCTCCTTAGATTCATCCCACGACCTATTTTAGAAAAAATTTCAACTCAGTTTAAACTAAGTTCAAACTGAAGGTCAAAGACGTTATTCATCAGGCAGGAAAAAGAGAATAAACACACGATTGTGTCGCTTGGAAAATGTCTCTTGACATATTCATGAAGACTTAAAAATTAGGCGATTGACCGTAGCAACCTTTTGTTAATCGAATTGCATCGCCACGATTATCGCTTTCGGTTTTCATCTTTTTTCCTCGCGAAACTCTATTTCCCTTTCTAATATTAGGGTTCGATGTACATTAGTGAAATTATTAATTAGAAAAAAAAAAATTGTTTAATTGGTCGTTTACCTCACTAAATGCAAGATGCACTGAAGACGAGTTTCGAGTTTTTATCACAAGTTGAAGGTTCTCATTAGAACTGGTCTTGGTGTGCATTTTACTTTACATTGAGTGTTAAATGAAGAATTTTAAATTACATATCATTTAAAAATTCCTGAGATGTTTAAAGTTTCCATCCATTCTCAGTGCTTTGAACAGTTAATTGTTTTTGTGAGATTACAATGTCACTTCTCAAGATGCATACTTAGTAATGCAAAAAAGTAGCTGCCAAATTTAATTTTGAGACAACTAAATAATGAAAAATATTTAACATAAACAAATAAATCGGGTGGTGGCGTGATAGCGCTTACAGTTAGCGCGCCGAGGTATTTGATTATAATTTCATTTTTTGTATAAAACATTTTTTTTTAATTTTGAAGAGGTAACATCGAATGATGAACTTTCACCGAAACACGCCGATTAAAGTGCTCTGAGAAATGGCTTAATTCAGTATTTATCAGTTTAAATGGCTCGTAATCTTATTTACTTTTGTTTAAAGTATCCCTTACGATCAAAGTTATCCCATTTTAGGATAATTTTTTTTTGATGTCCCTAATGTGTGACGTGCTGCAAAAAAGAGGGTCGGAAAACTTTCGATGTCAGACAAGATGTTGCACAATGCGTGATGCGTCCATGTAGGGGATGGCTTTTGGGAAAGAGGGCGTTTGGGGGAACTAAGGGCTAATAAATTTGGTACTCGGGTCAAAGTGTTTTAACATTGAATTAGTCCACGATGAAAAAAATGCTGAGTTTTGTTTAAATATTAATGATGGAAAGTTGAGTTATTAAATTTCAAAAAAGGGAAAATCTCGCGTTATTTATAGCGATTCAGTGCGTGTTTTAATTTACATTAATTTTCCAATGATTCTATATTGCGGCGTGAATATCAATTTAATGAAAGCAGTGGAATACAGAGTTACATTTCTTTCTTTTATTTTTTTATTTTTTGTAATTTCTTTCACAATTTACTCTTAATTTTTACAATTTTTTTTGAAAGATTATCAAAGTTAATTGCTAGTTTGAGGAATTTATCCGCAAGGAATTTTTGCATCCAGGTGATACCTGGATTCACTGGTTAACTTACAGAAATATTTTATTTGCTGCAATTTGAAGCTGGGTAATTTAATTTGTAACTCGAGACTTCCGGTTTGAGTGGAGACATAAAACCTAGTCTGCGAATGGAATTTTTTTAAATGATGTAAGTAGGCGGAACGTGCAGTTGCGCCCCATGCTCCCTTTATCAGCATTAAATCAGTCTTTGTGAGTACCGGTATACATTTCTCTAATTCATGGTGTAAGAAAGAAAGGTGAGGAAAATCGCAGAGGCACGCTTATTTTTGTGGCAAAACTCAGGTGCTAGTTTTCAATTCTGTCACCTAGGGTGAGCTCCGTGCATACAGGGTAAATTTTAAACGTCCCAAGTTGGAATTTCCAACAAAGTGGCAACAAAGCTTAACTGTTTTTAATTTTTTTTGAAAATTGTTTGTTTAAATAGTGAATGATGTGATTATATTTGCAATTTACTGTAATTAGAAAAGAAACATTGAAAAAGTGCCCTAGTCCCCTGGATTGAAAGTAGTGTCACCATAAGTGACAGAATTGACTGAACTTGGTGCCTATAAGTTTTATAGCCCTGTCCGAAATATGCGTACGTATCCTCACCTTTTTTTCTTAAACTGTGCTCTAAGGTGTAGTAAGTCCATGTACTTTTTTTTAGTAACATCTGATATCAAAAATAATGCCACCTTGCGATAAAGTTGTGCATCTTGAGATCACAACAGCTATTTATTGATAACAACGAAGCAAGAATACAAAAATCATTTTAATTCTCAAAAATTACATAAAATTGTGATGTAAAATATGTACAAAATGCCACAATTAAATGCTTTCAATATTTCATTAAAAAACACTAAACACCATTAATCTAATACATTTTATTTTTAAACTCTTCCTGTTACCTTGCTATTAGTACCATTTCGATTTACGATATTCCCCCCTAACTTATCTTCATACAACAAAACCAATTTATAATGCATTTCTGAATTTTCCATCATCTTATGCGTTTTATTCACTGTTAAACCATTAAGCCAATCATCCTGTTTAGATATCGAACGTTTTTCTTTACGAGTTGCCACTTTAGGAAAAGACGAATCGACATTAATCGTTTCGTCAAATACCAAAACCAAGGATTTTGCCGCACCTACACTTCGTTTCTTTCTTCCAGTGAACGTTATTAATGGAAATCTAGAAGGAAACGAAGTTCCATTTTGGAAATACGGGTACTTATTATTTGTATATTTATTAAAATAATTCAAACCGAAACCCGTTCCAGCACCGGGGTTGGGGCTGGTAAGCAACTTAACTGCCAGGCTACCTACCAACAACGTTCCGGCTACTGGAGCTATCGGCCCCAACTTGTGAACTATTTCTTTAGTCTCGTGCGCAATTTTTTTACCTAAATTGTGGCTGGCTTTCTTTGCTTCGTCCTTAAAATCTTTGAAAAGCTCAACTATGTCTTTCAACTTGTTGTCATCGTGGTGTTTGTAATCGTGATGTTTGTAATCGTCATGTTTGTAATCATCGTGTTTGTAATCATGATGTTTGTAATCGTGATGTTTGTAATCGTGATGTTTGTAATCATCGTGTTTGTAATCGTGATGTTTGTAATCATCGTGTTTATAGTCGTGGTGTTTGTAATCATCGTGTTTGTAATCGTGGTGTTTGTAATCATCATGTTTGTAATCATGATGTTTGTACTCATGATGTTTATACTCATGCGGTTTATAAGTAATCTTATACGGTTTATAGTCGTAAGCTTTGTAATCGTATGGTTTTTCGTCGTGTCCGTAGCCATATCTTCTATCTAACTCTTGATATTGAGGAAAACTTGCAGCAAATTGATCTTGTGGATACTTGAAATGAGGCGATTGCTCGCTCGCATATGGTGTTGGTTCTGTTTGATGTAAGTTTTGGTTTTTAATTTGGCTGATTATTGTCTGTGCTATCTGCATCGTTGCTTCATGCAATGCACCTTGATTCTGAGTCTGAGTCTGGGTCTGTGTCTGTTGAGACAGTGGTATTCCAGTCTGGCTCGTTGTTGCCGTTTCCATGTAATCAGGGGTTTTGTAGAGTTCGTTCGTGTCGATGCTGGTTACTATTCTGTCTTGGAGTTGGAATTGTCCTTGCTCGTTATCGACTAATTTAGCTGGTGTTGGGAGGTTGGGTGGATTGCTGCTCGAAGAAAAGATGCTTTCTGTACTGGCTAGAGGATTAATGGTTGAAATTGATGCTCGGAAGCCATTTCGTGGTAAAGGAGAAAGATCTTGACATAAGGCAACATTTAACAGCAGGGGAAAAAGAATTACAATCAACATCTGTAATAAAATAATAAATTAAAATAAAAAATGTTGCAAATGTTTGAAAATCTCATTAATTTTAACATGATGGGAAAATACAGACCTTGACAAAAGCAGTGGTTGATGATTTCAAGTTGACTGTCCAGACAACTGTGAGGAAATAAACTGTCTTTGTATGTGGACCTGCTCTGATGCCTGGGATTAGATTTTAATGATGTAGCCATGCAAGACTAAGATCTATTTCCACTTGAAGTGTCAATGAAGAAGGCGCAAATTTGTTTTAAATTCTCTTATAACGTATTGAAATAATATGTTAAAATATTTTTGTGAAGTTTTACACTATTAGTAGTATTTTTAAATATAATTTTAAGTGAGTGTGTCTTTTATGTAAATCAATCAATGAGATCATCCAATTCCTTTGGTTTACAAACGGTAATAAATGTTAATAAAATTTAATGACTTTTAAACATAAAATTTAAATTGAAAGAAATGTTTTAACAAAAATCTTCAAAAAATTAAAAATATCATGTATTTTTTCATACCTGCATTTAATTTTGATTCAATGTTCATGTACAGTAATTCGGGTTGTTTGCCAAGTGGTTTTCTCTGGTGTGCGATTTTTGAGGTTAGAGGTTACAGCATCAATGTACCGGTAGTGTTAATGAAATTCCTCCAAATATGATTTTAAAGTAGGTTAGTGGCCAAAGTGCATGCTTTGTTTCCTAGGAAGGTCATGTACAAACTGCTTCTGGTGTAACAAACTATGCATCATAAATCACAGAATTAATGTTTTTAATGAGATTGCTTTAACTGTGTTAATGAAAAAGAATAGCCAAACTATAATATAAGATTCAAGTTAGCAATTAATTCAGCAAATGCCAAAGGTTTTGTTGTATGGCTATGAAATCTGTGAGTTTTTTTGTAATGTTTTTGAAGATTTGTTTAAAAAAATATGATTTTATGGAATATGGAATAATATAATTTAATAAGACAATTGCTTTGTATCAATTTCGAGCGATTTCATCATTGGAGGATTGAGAGGGTCTCTGTGTCCAGGATCAAAGCTTCCAAGTCAGTGAATGGCATGAATGAGTTCAACTTGTGATTTAAAAACTCCCAACAGGTGTCACTATCTATCTGCAGTTGGTAGTAATTTCAACTTAGGAAGTTACAACTACATTTAAAACAAGATTGATGCGACACTAGATAAGTGTATGATAAAATGTCTTGAAACTAGCGATTGTTTTTCTTAACTCGTTACAGAGACTATTTTTTTTTTTTTTTTAAATATATTAAGAATCTTTTTATCTTTTAAGAAGTACACGAAATGAAAACTTTAATTTTATAAATTTTATTATGAGAAACGCTTAAATACGGTATTAATTGTGAAATGCACACGTGTATACCGTATTTAATAAATTTGTTGCTACTAATTTCCATAATTCAAATTTAAAATTTCCTATAAAAGAGTAAAGCTTAATAAATATTACATTCTTAAAGATACATAAAAAAATAAAATCAAATATTATTTATGGCGTTTCGGTTGAGGTTTTGGGTGGTTTCTTGATTACGCAGCATTTTTGATCTGGATTCTGTGTTCCAAACAGAGAAACGAGTCGCACTGGACAACACACGAATTTACTTTGATTGCAGTCGGCGTTCACTGTGCAGTTGGTGCATGTCGATAAAAATGGAACGATGATGTCCACTCTTTGAGTACATTCTGAAAACAAATTTCAAACATAAAATAAAAAAGAGTTTAAAAATAATAGAAATTCAGTGTTGAAAGCCTTATCACTATTTATAGCGCTCTATTACTAATAACATCAGTGTCAAAACAATAAGTGCCGTGGTGATTTTATGGTGATGTTGCCAATTTTTACAAAATACCAAAGCGATACTTTGTTATCACTACGATAATATTTTTTGGTATTGCTTTCAACACTTAAATTTTCTCTAATTACCGTCTTGAAGAGATTCGGACGACTCAGTTTTCGCCAAAGGTGCAGCGACGGTTGAAGTCGAAGTTCTTCTCGGCTTTTTAGTTGCTTTCGGCGTCGATGATGGTTGTGGAGACGGCAGTTCGGTGACTTCCTGCTCTGGTTTTGCCTCTTCTGGACTTTGGCTAGGGGCTCCTAAATCTCCATCTTCTTGCGAGTTTGCAAGGACAAGCAAGAGGCATAATGTGAAAGTGATTGCGTGTATTTTCATGTTGTAAGTTGTACCCTCGCCTGATGCTTGGTTGCCTATTTATACTGGTGGAACGATGACCTGCTTGTTGATTGGTGGGGAAAACATTTGACCTTTTGATACACTGACAATCAAAACTTGTCCTTTCTCAAGGTCAGGGGATGCAGGTAATATCGTGTCGGTGCTTCCGGTTTGCGCTCTTATCAACTAATGAGGGTTTCAATGATTTACAAGGGCGAGATTTGTATCACTAATGATCTTCATTCTCACGAAGACAGCAAATAATTGATGACTTGATTGTTGCAATGGTCAATGGTGGTTGGGATAACAAACAATAAGGTTGCATTACATTATAGTAATTATTCAACTAAATAAAGTCATGGAGTTAATTAAAACGGTTCAATTTGTGATTTTATTGGAATTACATTCTAACATTTTAACATTTATCTTTTAAATTGTTTAAGTTTTATTATTATTTTATCACCCCATGAATAGGGGAGACAAGAGAGGAGTTTCTTTTATTTTCTATTTTTTTTAAATGATTGCCTCTTTGAACTTCCTGGCTGGGTCAGGTCCCAAGGTCATCAGGTGTGGGATACGATTTGTTTTTTGTGTAAGTAATAGAAATACTTACATTCAGCAAATATAGCGGTTTAAAACTGTTATTACTTGTATACCTACTTAAAACATTAATAACTGCTACTAATATGGATAATTGATATTCTAAATAAATAATCTTTTGTTCAGTAGTTCAAATGTCAAGTGAAGCGAACTATAATTTATTATTAAAAATAAATCTAACTTGTAAGTATTAAAGTAATTAATCGTAATAAAATTTCTAAAATTTCAACTTTTGATTTGTGTAGTGCATAGATATTATTTTAAAAAGAATTTATTGAATAGTTTTTTTTTTTTTTTTTTTAAGTAGATATTTATTTATCTTTTATAAATTTTTACTGAAATTTTATTATGTAAATTTAACTATCTTTACTATTTGAAACCTGTTATTGGACTTAAATGATAATCACAAATTAATTGAGTTACGGTATTTACGATACAACTAGCAGAGTGCCCGTGCTACGCTACGGGATATACATGACACACTTATTGTGGCTATGGATTTAGATCTCGTCCCGGCTTTCATTCTGTTCCCGTCCCAGTTTTTATTCTGTTCCCGTCCCAGTTTTTATTCTGTTCCCGTCCCAAACCATTCCAGCTTTAACATTTTACGCTGTTCAGCGTCTGCCTGGGCGCAGCTAAATAATCAGTGGGTTCTTTGTTGTCAAGTTAGACTTATTGTTATTGTTGGGGTTCGCCTCAACTCAACCCCACTGTCTCCTTAAAATGTAATTGCACGGGGTTTGCAGTGCGTCTCGGACGGGTTTGATCGTACTATTTGCCGCTGATAGATCTGCGCCGCCGCACGAAGCTGAGATCACCTAACCCTGGTTTTGCTTTTTATTTAGTGTCAGTTTTGAACAGTGATCGGCGTCACCTGGATTTGTTCATTGTTGCAATGTTATTACAGCACGGGGGTTGCCAGTTTTTGCCACCATGCCATGCACTTACACAGCTACATAAAGCAGTGTGTTTGCAATGCAAACACACTGCTTTATGTAGCCTCACATGCAAACTTTGCATGTGAGGCTATGGTGCATTGTTGTTGTGGCGAGAACAATGCGTGAGCTTGCAACTTGATGTGGCCTTGTTAATCCCAACCCACGTGTTCTCGCTGGAAACAATACATGCGCTTGTGACTTCATGTGCGGTCGCAATTTATTCGGAACCTAAAGGGGGCTGGTCAAATGTTTGTCCACATTTCATCTTAGAATTGCATGGGGCGTATTCCTTTCAAATTTGGTGAAATTCGCGCCACAAATAACTGAACCTATAGAATGACGCACACACACATAAAAAGTCTAACTAAGAAATATATTTAAGATTGAAATAATACATATTTGCTGTAAGTTTCACTGCAAAGCTTTTAAAATAAAAGGTTTTCACTATCAATATCAACTTTAAAGCATTGTAACCTCCCAACATATAATCATTAATTTTTATTTATTTTTTTAAAATTCCGATAAAATTAAACTGAACAGGGTGCCAAAATAATTAATTAAAAAAGAAAATAAATTAAAAACCAATTCACTGAATTTATAAAAATGTGTCACTTTCAAATGTGCTCACCAGAGGTGAATTTCTTTTTACACCGGTTGGCGCTCCGTATCGTGCGCTGACGTCATACTCTTTACTGTATCCTGTGCAATACAGTTCATATGATGACGTCAGCACACGATACGGAGCGCCAACCGGTGTAAACAGAAATTCACCTAATATCTTCCAATATGGTATGAATCTAGTGTCTCTGTAATAATTTAGATAAAAACAACACAAGTAAAATTGTTCATTTTTTATACATGTTAGCATCTAAAGAGTGTATAATTTTAGAAGAGTCTAATTTTTCTAAAGTATAGTTTTAATTTTAAGCTCATATTGGTGGCAAAACTTTGATACTCATTTTTCTTAATTTTTTCCATGACATAGTGGTCAAAACAAATCATTTTTAGACAAATTTTATCACACTCTGCAAATTTATAATTAGAAATTTTGCTCTCTCTTCAATAATAAAAAATTTACAAATTGAATAATCTTGAAGATGACTTTCAAAATCAAAACTTTTATCACTGTTTAGATTTGCCATATTCAACTGTCGCAATCTGGTCGATTTGGCCATGTCTAAGCCTCGACACAACGGAGAGAGCAAACAAGTTAATTTTAAATGCCCAAACGCCCACCAGGATCTCGCTAAACGCTTTCAATGGCCGCCAAAATATGGATAACGGTTGGGCCTCGTTCTAGCAGACACAAAAATTTGTTAGAGAAAAATTCAACTTACTGTGGAAATTATGGTTTCCAGTGGAGAAATCTCGAGTCGCCGTCGATACGCAAATAAATAAACAACCAAACAATAGTGCTTCATTGTAAATAAATGGCGAGGAGACATGACGAGCTTGCTAATTCGAAGTGGAAATTAACGCTCACTTCTGGTCTTCAACCCAGCCCTTTACTTCTGATGAGTAATGAATGGAAAATGATGGGAAAATCAAATAATTAAATCATAAATAATGTAAAAACCAAATTTAAATTTAAAGAAAAGAAAAGAAACTAAAAGCCAGCACTGGTGGTGAGAGAGATCTTTACACCTCTTACTCACTCAAAAACAAATCAGGAAGTAAAAAAGAAAAAGATGAATAATAATGAGCGAATAGAATAATGAGTCACAAGAAATCAAGATGAAGATGAAGATAAAAAAAAAAAAAAAAAAAAAAAAAAACAAGCGCCATCTAATAACAGCGAGAGAAAACAAATAATAAAAATAAAATAATATCCTAACTAAAATTAAAGAGAATTTAAAGGGGTCTACTTTAAGGTCTACTTAAGAGGTTTATTAAGAGAAAAACACTCGAAAATTAATAAATTAATACATAGAAAAATAATCAATACAGTATTCGGGAATTACACTAATTAAACTTACACATCATAAAATGTAAGAAAAGAAAAACTAGAAAATTAAGCACTTTTAAATTTCCATGAATAATCTAAGCTAATAAGCTAAATTATCACAGGAAATAATTGCAAAACAATAAAATTTACTTTAGAGTTCAATATTGAAAATAAAAGAAAAATATAAAATATTAGAAGAAATACACTTCACTACTCACAACTCGTGAGAAGCTATCGACAAGAAAATAAAATAATAAGAAAAAAATAAAGGAAGAGAAATCATTCACTATCGCGTGGCACTTCGAAGTTCGGCTACACAATGCCCTCGCAAAATTCGCCAGTCAAGTTGTACCCGAAACGGCGCAAAAAACATGCATGCATAATGATGTTGACAGCACAAAATAGTCCGAAACGTTTTGCTTCCGAAGCTGACTTGACCGAGTTTACCACCAATTAGAATTACACAGCCCGACATACTTCTCCTCGTATCACGACACGATCGCCAACTTGCATCTCAAATCATTAGAACATTTCATCAAATCAATTTCAACATTTTTGGTTGACAATAAGTAAACAACAACTTGTTTAAGCATCTTAACATGTGAAAGGTCAAAGTTCGTATAATCTTGGAAAAGCAAAATCACCGAGTACATTATGTCTGGTCTTGTTCTTCCAGCAATAAAGAGCAAGCTACCAATCAGTGAACGATAGGGAAAATCAAGAATTTCATTTCCTTCTTAAGGCAAAAATAAAACATTACCATCATTTCCAAGTACTCAAATGTTAATATTTTTCGAAATCCAATACTTTTCTGCAATTTTCTCAATAAAGCTAGTTTTATTCATTATAATTTCCTTTTCATTTCTCCAAAAATTCACTCCTAATAAATCCGTAATTTTCCCTAATACCATGTTCACAGCAGGCTTGGGGATCTGCTGATCCGCAAACTCGGATTTAGATCCACAGCCATGTGTGAACAGAAACATGGTTTGTGGATCTGAATCCAGAACCCAAAGAACTCAGTTCGTGAACCAAGTTCTCAAAACTCAGTTGAGAGGGGAATCACAATCCGCGCATTGCATACTGGGATTTTTTTAACAAAATGGCGGACCAACCTTCAATTGCTTTCGAGTGGGCGCTATGTTGTTTTTTGGATTAGATTCCGCCCTCTGGTGTGAACACCACATCCACTGTATGCAATCCACTCGATCTGATCATGTGGATCAGATCTAATGGAATTGCCATCTGCTGGTGTGAACATGGTATAACTTAACAATTTCAAACATATTTTGAATTTTAGACAAAATCAAATCTTGACTCTCTTGATCCCTAGAAACAGAACTACCGGTATATCATCAACATATACTAGAAGTACTGCTTTTCTTTTGTAAAAATAGATTACAGAAATCTCTCTAAAACCCAACTTTAATAATTCCCTATGCAAATGATTATACCAGTATCAACCAGACTTATGTACCGGTAATCCATATAGACTCTTCTGCAATTCCCAAATGTAATCAATGTTTGTGGTGACCCCAAATTGGATCACCATAATTAGCATAAATAAGTTTACTGAAAAGTCACAGTTTTAAAGTCTTATTTTATTTTGACTGAAAAGTCAAAATTATATTTATAATTTTTTTTAGTAATTTTTAATTAGGAAAAGAACCTGTCAAAATTGATTTATTATTATGCTGGTAGGATAATTGGCTAAAGGGCAAGACAGTAATTGAGAAAGTATGTGATGTCATCCATGACGTCATAAACGCGTCATTGGGTCATGTAATCCTAGGGTATAAAAGGCAGAGCAACCAGTTCACTGCATTCTTCTCCCACAACTTTTCTTCTGGTCAACATCGTATCAACATGCTGAATAGAGAACATTGGAGCCAGGAGCGACCAAAGTAGCCACCGTACAGCGCAAGAAAAAGTACATAGTTTGTATTAAGACTGATCCATGTCTGGACAAGAAAATATTAGTTTTAAGTCAAGAAACAAAGTGCAAGCTGAACAAGCTTATGGACTTTTTAGAATTAAGTTTTTCCAAAGCTTCAGTAGGATTGTAACTCAATGCGATTAGGAATTATGGAACAGAGTGCAGGGGATCATCAATCAATCCATTAGCTCAATTTCAGAAAGGTTTATTTTATTTATCCTCCATCGGAATTTATTTGAGTTTGGAGTTACTTGGATTTATTCTTGTTATGTATTATTATTTAAAAGGTTCAACTATACTCTAAGTCAATATAACTAGTCCCAAGATTCAAGACTTGTGATTGGTCGGGGGAAACAGGTTCATCAGGATTGGTCTAGAGCCATCACATTGGTTTGCTCATCATAT
>JAQFZP010001625.1:0-18017 GCA_034695745.1 Geophilus truncorum
AATAAAAAGACTTAGACTTTTTCCCTTTAACTGAACTTTTGCCTCTTTATTTGCAAGTTAGATCCACGAAATTAATATAAATTTCGTGGCGCACATAAAACAAGCCTTGACCGCGTCAAGATCACACTATAGCAAACCGATTTTTACATCAAAAATTAGTGATTAAGATATTAACGTTGAAATTGCCGATAAATTATAGGCAACAAATGCCCGCTGATATCTTATTTACGAGGAAACAGGTGTATTATTAACAAGGTCAATAATTTATCATGCGAGTACATTGCTTTGTCGATATAGTCGGTAGACTATTCAATGCAACTCTCATTTAAAACTCACTAAAGCTACTGTAGAAGAAAAAAAAAACTTTCTTTACATTTGTGTATGAAAAACAATTTTCAAAAACCAAAATATTAAATGCTACTAGTAATTTGTTCATTTACCTAGAAGAGTAGGTACTCACGGCTAGTTTCCTCGAAGGTGGCTCGCAACAAAACACGAGCACTCAAAAACTCCTCAACAAAGTCCACTTAACATCATCTCGTTCACGTGCTGACGAAGAGTGCACTGGTCCAGACAGTAACTACGATGTTTCCTTCACCGTTCTATAGCACGATGCACTGTCTGCTGCTGACGCCGAGAACGCAACATCCCCAACATCCCTAAAGCTTGTTCCTAAATATAGCCAATGGGTAGCCAACCGAGATTCTTTCGCTTTAGTTTCTTTCCTTCTTGGCATCAAGGAAACTCCTTGTGCCACTGGCATAGGGGGCGTTTAACCAAACAACAAAAAAACCAACGAGACCTCATCCGTTTAAGGATCAAACTCTTTCGAATTGAATAAACTAAGTGAATTCAAACAAACCAAATTTGTCTAAAAAGAAAAAAAAATTTTTTTTTCCACAAAACACAAACTAGCTCTTAAAACGCGAAACGTAAACAAATAACGAAGATTGAAGCGTCGGATAAAAAGAGACGCCATTTTGGCGCCTACGGTCTAATCTGGAGACTTTAAGATTAGGGAAAAAATGAGAAATTGTAATGGTTCCCAGAAATTTGCCGTCGTAAATATTAAAAGGTAAATAAAGTTCTTCTATTTTCGCGTTTCATTAGCCGTTTTATATTTTATTATTTAGAAGTTGTAATCTTATCTCATTTAGCATTCGATGAGAAAAACGGGAAGGGGAAAAATATTTTACAATCATTTTCCTTTTACACATTGCTGCAACGCCTTTAGCTATAGAAGACTATCTGCAATTTTACATTCGAGGAAAATTGACTCGCTTCAAAAGAAGGGATGGAATGAATGACCATATTATTTTTACTGCACCTTAAATAGTGCCAATAATCTAGGCAATGAAGACACCTTACATGATTGCATGTCATCAAGTAAAAGGAGAAGAGAAAAAAAAAGTGCCAATAGCAGCATCAACTCATCTTGATATGCATTGATGAGAGAAGAGAAAGGCAATGAAAACGAAATTCCAATTACGGGGCAAGTGGGAAAACATTCTTATCTTAATGGACTGCAGTTCGTGTAAATATCGACATTGGTCTTTCACTCATCACAATGCATGCTGTAAACAATGTCAAATAAGTAATTTTACGGTACATTATCTAATTTCGAGTTAAAACTCGTTTTTACCTACCGTACAGTATTTATCAAGTGATTTTACTTTTTAACCCTTCCATTATCGGGTCGCAAAGATATATGTGCATTACCACTTACCAGCAATAGATAAAAATATACCAATTTTCTCTACTTCGAAGCTGAAGCACTGTTAAGTCAAATTGGGCATAATTTTTGTTACTGCCAAGTGCCAATAGAGAGAGTATATTTTAACCAATCAAAATCATTCTTTTCTTGCTTGACCCTGCTGTTTTACCCCTTCTAGGAAAAATACTGAATGTAGGTTATCAGGCACTGAAACTTTTAATCCATCATTAGCTATGCCAGAAAGCCCTAACCAAAAAAATCTCACAAGATTTTTAGGGACAGAAAAATTGTAGAAGCTACAACTTTATTATTACTATTTTTTACGTCAAATTTAACCAGAAGATAGTTTACTAAAATATGCATAAACTCAAAAAGAAAAAAAAATATTTATAAAAATTTCCTATTCAAGTTATGTGAGATACATATATACGGTATATATTTTTTTTAACCTATGGCTGGTACAGTAATGAAAAGATTAAAGAAAGTATGTAAATTGATAAGTAAGCATCCAGTTGGTCAATTTCGTTGGATTCGAGTCACATAACATTCAAGAGTAAACAGGAGAAAGTTTTAAATTTCTCAGCATTCGAGATAAAGTCAGATTACCGAATAGAGATAAGACCGCAGAGATGATGGGCCACAACTGCCTTCTACTTCACTCTCGAGTTACAGTAAAAATCTTATTTATTTAACTTATCTCCATAATCTCCAACGTCAACAGACTTTAACCGAACGTAACTAATAAATAAAAAAAAATAAAAAAAAATAATTTTTTTTTGCATCATTTATCCAATCACGCTTTGCACACATAACAAGATCATTACGTCAATCACAAAGGACCGGGTGCGATTAAATTCATTTTACAATAAAACTGCACACTCGCACGAGACCGAGCTATCAACGATATTCACAGTTTTCCCCTTGTCACTGGCAAACGTGTAACAAGGAATCAATTACACTGTAATGCAGCTGATAAATTGTTCATTGCACGCATTCTGGCTGCGAGGTCAACGAGACCAAACTGATAAAAATAACATAACTTCAAATATGGATAAGTATCAGACCATTCTGCTCGTAATCTTACAAACAAATCTTAATTTTTCTAGTTTTTTTTTTTTTTCTTTCTTCTTTCTTTTCTTTCTTTTCTTATTATTATTTAACGTGCCCGTATCATAAAATATTTAAAAAGTAAACAGAAGATAAAAACAAAAGAAAAATGTACCGTATCGCTCAATGATGTATGTCGGATTATGCAGATTTGGATTTCGTTTTCTCTAGCTAGTGCTCGCAACTTGACAGTGAGCAATCTCATAAAGTGGCAAACGGGGGAAATAGCAGAATACAATGCACTCCTTGGAGAATATCTGGAGACTCCGATTCCGCTCGAATCTTAAGTCAGTTACAAAGCGGAATTTTCGATCACGGGGTCTCTAATCCCCACCACATAAAGTTAAGGTCAATTCACGAGTGTGTATTTTCTTTTTTATGAAACAGAAACAGAAAAAGAAAAAAATATGGTTGTATAAAATATGGTTGTATAAAATTGTGTTGGAAGTGAAGTGAATTAACGACCAATTATTAAGCAATTGCAAGAATGGAACGAGCACGTTGTAAATCGGTATTAATAAACTCGGCAACAACATGACACGGACGCAGAGGTCACAGATGAATTGCATTAACCTTAGTAAAGATAGAATTCATAGGCGAGTAGACAAATGCGTACCGGTACGGTATAATTGAATTATGTCTTTCTGTCGACCAAAACAAGCGATAAGAAACTTCTTTAAAAGCGCACGACTCATTCAATTATCAATGACAGTGACAGACAATTGAACGGCATCTTCATCTTCTTTACTGCGTGTATGCGTAACGTGGTATTGATTACCGATGCGGCGCACGCGTGCCCATTACTACACAGGTGGCGAGTAGGAATAAGACTCAAATCCAATTTTTTCTTCCTTTCTGGCGTCTTCTGGAAAACAAAGTCTTTGCTCCCAATTAACACTCTAACCACAACAGCCGACACGTTGTCTCGTTTCACGAGAATTGTAAAACCCTCGAGAAATACCGAGATGATCGCTTAAAGAGGAAGACGTTTTAATAAATTACGCCTAAATACCCCAAATTCCCATTATTTCTTCGCTTTTTTTACCACATTTTTCGCTAATTTAAATTGACTCGTGTTTCCTAAGCACTTTAAATATTAAACATCTTTGCTTTTAAAAAGTTTCTCTGAACCCGTAATTAGGAATTTGTTCTCGAAAAGTCATTAGCGAAAAACAAGAACAACAACTTTTGCCGTAAATATTTAATTTATGTTACAAATAATTTGCCTTTCTCTATTAATCGATAGCAAATGTGAGTCGTACGAACAAACCAGCTGTTGTTTGGGCAAATGTTTACTTCGTTTTGTTGGCGTGAGAAACACTATTTGCATTCAAAAATAGCGAGTGTTGTTCTTAAAAAATGATCGTGCTGATTAGTTCAAGTGGCGTCAACACAAGTAGCACACAAGTTAGCAGTTGGTACTAGTTGCATTGCATTCAAAAATAGCGCGTGTTGTCTTAAAAAAACGAGCGTGCTAATTGGTTAAAGTGAAAAGACAGCACATGGAACACTCTTAACACAACCGTAGGTAAAAATGTACATCTCACATAACTTGAATAAGAAATTTATTTTTATTTTTTTTCTATTTAAGATAACTATTTTTTTTTTTTTTTTTGGGTTTATTCATATTTTAGTAAACTACGGTCTGGATAAATTTGATGTAAAAAAAATTATTAATAATAAACTTAAAGTTATACGCCCCTTAAAGTCGAATGAGACGTGTATAGTTAGGCTTATTCCTTTTTTGTATGGTGGTGGTGGTGGTGGTGGTGGCATCGTGGACTGGCAAGTTAAGAGTGTGCAGTGAAGAGCAAATCGAGGGTAAAGTGCATCTACTTCCCCGACGTGTCAAAGGGTCGCCCTTAAAGTCACAGACATGGCGTTTTGTCGTTATCACTACATACTGTACACTTTCTCTCGCAACGCGTCATAAGTCATGTCAGTGGCGGGATATCGAGAAACGACTCGTGCTGCTTCCAGGGTTGAAATGTTTCGCGACGGAACCGAATCAATCAAACCCCAACTACATTTCCCACATACGGTAATTTTTCAAAATGATAACAATTTCTCCTCAAATTGATTGTAATTTCTCGCCATCATTAATTCCCCTACACGTCATCAACACGTAAATAATCATTTTCTACTTACCAATTTCGCAATCTTGATCTGTCGAATTTTCACATAAAAAAAAGAAGAAATAAAAATCCGTTTTCGAGACTGAAAAAAGAAAAAGAAAAGGTTTTTAAGCAAACAAAGAAGACCAACAAAACAGACACACATCGTTTGCGGGCTAATACTTAATTACAGCGTAACGACAGCAAAGAGGAAAAGATGTCATTAATGACTTAGAAGACAGAAAAAGACTTATAATTAACTCGTATTTTTCACAATAACATTTCTGCACGTTACTACTGTTTTTCGTGCCGCGTTGCTTCAATAGCAACAATGGCAGGTGTTTGGCATACCGACGAATCGGTGAGATGAGGAAAATGCGAGATCAAAAGCCGTTAGATCCACTTAATAATGAAAGAAAAAACATGCAATTAAACGCACGCCAACTTTTCGAAATATATTTCTGTCTCTTTGTATTAATTAATTGACCGACCGACCGACCGACCGACATAACTTCGGGTTAAGATTGGATTAGGTTTGATTTCCTTTTTCTTCCAAGTTTTATTTGCTCTTGTATATCGAAAACCACAGACGCACAAAAGATTGCTTCGTTTAGCTCGCAGTAATGTCTACAAAAGTTTCCTTCTTCGACGTCAATCCCATTCACCTAGTCAAAGTCCATTGAAAACAAGAAAAATACCTTTTCATCCATTAAATTCTATTGAAATTACGATAGCTGCAACCATGTCCAGCGGCTTATCCGTGCTGACAACGAACGCTTCTAATCTAATATTCATCCTGCCCTGCATTGCTAACTAGTAACTATGCTCTGCAGCTGAAATGTAAACAAAGTCGAGTGAGTCCAAACCCCATTTTAATCACCTACGCCCTTCGACCTATTACATTTCGCTAGGTCTTGCACTTGCACTTGTATATAAAAACGTGCAATTTGTCACTGTTTTCGACGCACAATTTGCCGACTCCCACTTGGTCAACCGTGGCGAAAATTTGGATACTGTCAGATTAGGTCATTTGGAAAACTTTCACTCGTGCTCTCTAGTGGCGACATTTTGAAAGTGTTTATCTGTAAGTTTTATGGCAAAAGTGACCTTAAAAGTAAAAATACATTTCAAGAATGTTTAATCAAATCGTGCATTTCGTTATTCAATTGTTCCAAATAAAATTGTGGTTAAAATAACATAAATAAAGACTAACGATATTGTATCTGGTTTGGTTTTCCATTAACACGATGAAAAAACAACAGAGCGAAAACACATTACATACTCGATCACTAGAACACTAAACTTTGTTTTTTCATTGTTCTTTTTTCTTCTTCTTTTTTTTTAACCTTCAAGAAGTCCATTACAATTAACAAGCACATTCTTCTCCCAAAATAAAGGCGAGACGTTCGCATTGCTTCGTTAAACACTACTTTCTATTACTTTAATAATAATGACACACCTTATCTACCTTTAATTGAAGCCCGAAAACACAAACATTCAATCACTCTCATAGGGTGGTCTAGAGTCTGTTTCAAAAAAAAAAAAAGAGAACGAAAAGAAACCATCACGAGAAGGAGGAGAAAAAATTAAGTGTTAAATCTAATTGTCAAATCTATCAATTGAATTTTGAAAATATGGCATTACAATCGAATGAATCGTTCCCTCTTGTTTTTACCATTTAAACTTAATGAAGCTTTGATAATGCGATTCTTAAAGTGAAAAAAAAAAAAATGTCCTTAATGAATTCATGTGTGGTGCGCACCTCGCAGTCCATCCCATTCCATCCCATTCCATCCCATTCCATCCCTTTGGAGTGATGGATGAGTTTCGCCCTCCCCGCTGTTTCCTTCTCTTGCCAGGCACTAGGCACGACGTCAATCGATGACGACAGACTCCTCCCATGCCATTATCGATCAAGAGAGGAACGCCAAAGAGACCTGCACTTTTTTTATGGTGCTGGGTAGTAATAACCAGATTTCTCTTGCCAATGAAATTTCCTGCGCCAAACACAAATTGCCAAGTAAATAATATTAGCGTTACACCATTCGCACACTTCTCGCATTCCCGATTAATTTCTCGTCTTTAAAAACATCCGAGAAACGAAGCGATCGCCATCGGTCGAAATTAAAAGTGCATTTCTATTCCGACTGCGTTTATCCGACTTTCCATTTTCATTTTATCAACTTTTACTAAATTCATGATTTGGGTCGAAAGTGGTAAACATTACATAAATTGCCTTAATTGCTTTCATTTTATTTTTAATTATACAAATTGTAATGTGCATCAATAAACGTATATTTTTACGTTTGAAGCACAACTGGTAAAAGTTTTATTGCGAAACTTTAAATTCTCCACTGATTCGTTCTTGTGACGTCAGAATTTTTTTTTTTTTTTAACGTCGTGAAAGTACAGTAATGTCAAATTCGTTTAAATTATTACATTTTTTCATTCTTTGTCATTTTTAAAGTTAAACATTCTTTCAAATAAAGTGAAATTCTCTCATTAACTAATAAACCATTCGCTTCATTTTATACATCAATTATTTTGTTGTTAGTCCAAGTAATTTTTAGTTTACAGCACGATGACACATTATCCTTTTTTTAACTCAACAAATCATAAAGTTAAAACTCGGAAATATTTTTCTTGTTTAAAAAGTAAGAAAAAACAATTTGTTTTTGTGATAAATTATTCAGTACCGTACTATACGTATAAATAAAACTATGCTTTTATCCGCTAACGGCATTAAGAGCTCAAAAGTACATAAATAGTAGTACACAAACAAACAAACAAACAATTTTTTTGTAATACTTTCTTTAAACCATTCATGTTTAAAGTTTATAAAGAATTCAAATTGATCTTTAAAAAGTAGAAAAATTAAATAAAAAGTAAAAAAATAAAAAGCAAACTTTTCAATTTTTTCTCCTCTCTCTGACTCTCGGGATTTTTCGATGTTCATTTTCCAGCTCAATGGATGAAGCACAATATCTTTGATTTTCTCTTGTACTTCACATAAAAAAAAATTTTAAATCTCAATAGAACACAAAAGACGTTTAAAATAAAAAGAAAAAATGGCCAACATTCCTTTTATTTGCTTCACTGAGTAGAAAAATTAAGTGAATTACACCGCACAAAAATTCCTCGAGTTTCGAGTTGGAAAATATTAATAGGTCACAAGGGTAATAGAAAAGGAAAAGCAAGACAATAAAATATAGTAGACACCTCCCTTCCGACAACAAGACCAACGCAGGTTAGCATGTTGCCAGTTGATAAGAACCCCAGCATTACCTCTCTTAAATCTCTAGCGGGTTAACTCTGACTTTACAGTGCTACTGCATTTGTTAAAAACAGAAAAACACAAGAAAAATCACCAAATACAAATACTTACAATTTGTTCATTATTTACACATTGTCTGTAAATATCGTACCGGTAATTCTCGATTTAAAAGTGCATCTCAAAATAGAAGCACAGGTTATCAGGCTGACAAAATAAGTACAAATCGAACGTTAAGACATAAAATAGCAACAATAAATGCTAAAATTATCGTGAATTACTAGAAAACAACAATACTTATTGAAAAAATGGTAAAATTAATCAAAAAACATAATGGTTTTAATTAATTTTACACAAATTTAATTATTTAAAAATTTTTTTTCGATTACGTGACAAAAAAATTACAATAATAATAAACACACCCCTGAAATAAAGTCACCCCCGAAATTGACGCGCAGAGAAAACAACCCACGAAATTAATAAAAGCTCGTGCATCTAGTTCGAGAAATACGGTAAATATTTGCTACTACCGTACTTCTTTTATAAAACAACAACAACCTCACATTTATTTTACGCATCAAAATTTATTTTTCCAAGTTGTTTTTCTTTTCTTACAAACGAGATTTAAAATTTCTTATTTACATCAATTCGATACGGTACAAGCTGAGGTCAGCCACTTATTCAATAGAATGGTTTTAAAAATGCAAACCCACGAGCCAAGTTTTTACGGCGATATGGAAACCGGAAAGTGCAAGCTGGGCATTTTTCTCAAGCGTGTGCCACTCCGGTCTGCAAAGTGGGTGGCGAGAGGTAGTAAAAGGGGTATCGGTGTACGAAGAGAAAAGAAGAGAAGAGGGAATGGTGCAACAGCTGCCACAAAATTAATCTTTTTAATTCAATTTTCGACGACAACTTTGGCAAAATTAACAACGCATTTTTCTAAACCAGAAAAATTTTTATTTAAAAAAAAAAAAAAAAAAAAAAAAAAAAAAAAAAAAAGCCCTTAAAATTCTGGTTTTATTATTTTGGTTTTCTGGTTCCCAATTCGCCAGTAATACACATTACTATTTTGTGTATCCAACAACAAGTTAAGCATAAAAGCAGTGAAAGAACACGGTCGCCTCTCCGCTCCGCTCTGCCCAAGTCGAAACGACTCATTGGAGACACATTTCCTCGCTGATTATACGCGAGCAAACGAAGCCTTTTAAAAATGATACATCTAATCATAAGGCACCCTGCGCACCACTTATGCGCCATCTCAAAGCCATTTTTACGAGGAACAAATTTCATCAACCACTACTACTATGCAAAAATGAAAGAAAAAAATTCAACCGGCTATTCAGAGCTCTTTTGCGGTTGCATTTAATCAGCGTGCCTAAGTATCAACAGGTCTTAAGAAAAGAAAAAGTAGAGAGTAAATGCGGACGAGATGGATAGTGCAAAACACCATTAATGCAATCTCACGATGAGACTTCTAAGATTCAGCCAGATGGCCCTTGCACTCAGTCTGATGTCCTCTAATTGTCCGAGGGATGACGTGTCGTGTGCAATAACATTTGTCAGCAATGCGTGCATTACGCTTATAGAACAAAGATGACAATCTAAAAGTAGGAGTTGGACAAAGAATATAAATATGTCCACTGCCGTGTCAAAACTGATGAGTTTCCACATCCTAATGTAGTCTGTCTGTTGGGCGTGGTATCCATTTAGATACCGGTAGCTTAAAATTACATATTTCCAATTACGGTACTATGGTACGGTATGGAATTTGCTGTTTAAATAATAAGTTAGAAAATATTTGCACATATTGCAATCGTTTAAAAGTCAAGTGAACTGAACTGGTTTATTATTAAATATGAATCTACTCATAACAAACAATAATTAATCGTCGCCAAATGATTTTCAGACACGTTAAAAGTTGTATAAAAACAATCAAGAAAATTGAATGTCAAAAGGAAAATGGATTGAGAGCTGCCGCAATTCACGACGTCACGAAGCCTGCTGTTCCTGTAGCAGAAATTGCCCCGCAATGCTTTCATTGTTTTTCGCCGACTGATCCAGGATTTCATGCTGAAATTCTCTCGAGCAGTTACCATGAGTCACAAACTCAAAATTCCCAGAATCCATTTTTTTTTTTTTTAATAAAATTTAACATGTCAAAAAACCATTTGGCGACGATTAATTACTGTTTGTGATGTGTCAATGCACATTTAACTAGTTGTTGCTTCGCTGGTTGTCACCGGAACTATTTAATGTGTTTTACCTTTTTTTTCCAGAAAATTAACAATTTTATAAAACCATATAAACCATAAAACCAAGATACTGAATAGGTACATTAAATTTTTTTCTGTTTGTAGAAAATGATGTAAACTCTGCAATCTGGAGATTTTTGTCCAGATCCAAAATGTATTTAAACCCATTTTTTGTTTGGAACTAAAATCTCTAGATTGCAGAGTTTACACCATTTTCCATAAACGCAAAAATTCGTAAATGCTTGTAAGCTAAAAGGTAAGGTGTGAGGTGGCATTTGATATTATGGAAAATATAATAAACCAGTTCAGTTCACTTGACTTTGAAAGGAGATGCCAGCATTGCCCTGTTTAAACCCAAAAGTTTTTTTGAAGAAAGTTTTTCCTCAAACTTTTAGCCGACACTGATTGCGAGTAATAAATATATTAAATATTAACAGTTTTGAATAGCAAATGCAATACCCTACAACAAGTTTCATCATGTAAACAGCTTCGAGGAATAAATCACAAAACACGTGCATAAAAGAAAAGTCGACACGATTCAAAGACGAACCAACCTTGCTGATAGATGACCTACCGGTAATTAAACCTAACTGTACGGTACCGGTATATAAATTCCATCGTGCATGCTGCATTGAAAATCAAAGCTCGCATGAAAAGTAAGTTTCTAACCTTCTCAGATTCAGATTTGTAGACTTAGTAAATTGTTAATAGCTACTAATATTGGCTTCCAATTTGTTCAATAATAAAATTAAAAACATCAAAGTTAACTTCTTAAATAATTAAATTTCTCGAGCAAACAAAGCGAAGTAAGTAGTTTGAATAGGGTTTTGCAAATTATGGCTCGCAACAATGTAATCAGAACAGCCAGTTTGTGTGCTATAACCACTAAGTGATTCAAGCTGATGTAACTTTATGCATGTTTTGTTTTTATTGTTTCAGTTCTTGCTGTAAAAAAAAATGCTGCAGGAAAATCGATGGGCGCGTATACAGTAGGTCAGTACGTATAATTGATAATCGTTCGATAACAACTGAACCAAAGAATTTAATAAATCACGCTACAAAAGTTAATCATTCGATAGCCAGAAGCTTTATTTTCGAATTGAAAATTTTGCATTTCATTTACGGTAACGGTAGTTCATAATTCTTTTGCTCTAATTGAAACGACAAAAATTATTAAAAAATTCAAAACATACAGTATGACGATAGTGTTGTTTCGAGAATGCCAATTACATTCGAAAACAAACCAAACTAAAAAGAAGTAGAGGTAGTAGCTGTAGAAAGTGTTATACCGTACGTCTACTTCCTACGGCAACCGTACTTGTATGTGTCAACACATGTATGAACTTACAAGTTAGTCTTATACGTCAACTGCCAATTAGTGGAAATACTACTGTACATCTGACTGTTCCCATTACTTAAAACCATTGTGCGACTTAAAATATCCTGCAATGCTTTAGAATCTTCCGGCATTGAAAATTCTCACCAAGTTATCACTTTTCAAAACATTTCAATTGAAACTATCAAAACCACAGCCATTACTAATGAAAAATATTATTTGAAAAAGTCTCTTGATTTGTCATCCTTCAAATGCTGCTCTTTGCTTCTAATTATGTGGTGGAAAATAGAAAAATCTTCTTGACTGGAAGAAAGAAAGCCTCATTATCAATTTAAGTAGAGAGCTTTTTAACATTACACCTGACAACCAGACTCTCTCTGGGGATACATTATAAAGTAGCTTGTCATATTACACAATATCACGTCCAACCTTGCCCAACATAACTTTCAACTATCACTAATAGAGTTTGTGCAACGCAGGCGTTTCACAGCATTATAACAATCACTATTCAATGGTTAAGATAAACATTACGAGCATTCAGCCCCATCATGCGACTTAAAAATTTGGTACGCTACCAAATGGCGACAAATCAAACTAATAAAAAATTAACAGATTTTTACCAGGTTTTATCACTACGATAACTTTCACATTTTTTCGAACACACATAAAATGAGTTCTCCAGGTGTTTTTTTTTTTTTTTCAACTTAAATTATTGTAGGTAAAAATACAGTTCAACAAAGTAATAATTTTTTAAGTTAACCTTTCCTGGTCAATTTGAAATTTAGATATCCAACTCATGCCAATTTTCAAATTGACCAAGTAAGATTATTAATGTACCGTACCTAAAAAATTGTTACTTTGCTTAAATGTCTTTTCAACTAAGTCAAGTCGAAAAAACCTTAGAGAACTCATTTTCAATGAGGCAGTCCTTGGATTTACAAACGCCCGTACTTACCAAACACCTATTTATTAAAAAAAAAAATAAAAAAAAAAATCAAGTTGCATACACTGGTTCGTACTAACGAACGAGCAAACTATTTGGTGCGACACTCAAAATACTGCGCTCTGCGCATTTACAGTAGTTCATTATGCATCGTGATTTGACTAATTGACGCTAGATAGAAACCATATGGTACCGTACGTAACTGTTCCGACTTGTAGACAGACTGAAAAACGAAATTCGTAACCCGAGGACTGCCTGTATTAAAAAAAATGTGACAATTAGTGATTAAACCTAACAAAAATTCATTGTTCTTTCGTTAGTTCATTTTGTCGCTACTTGAGGGCATGCAAAAATTCAAACTATTTGGTCAAATGCTGGTAATCATACTGCATGATTTTCTAAACTGTGTACATCTAAAATACAGTACGGTACCAACTTTAGTACGGTACCGTAGTAAAATTATCGATATGGTACCATCATATAAACAAAGTTGATCGCAAGATGGTATGAAAATCTTCGTTTGTACTTTAGTTCAACACCAGGTTTTCGTTAAGTGCCTAATATTAAGGATCTTGCGAAATCAAACGTATCACACTTTAAACTGAAATATCGCAGATTCAAACTACAAAATATAAAAATTATTACAGATTTCAATTATCCAGATTACGCCAGTATATAGTGTTCCACATAACAACTAAAGGTCTCTTTTTATGTAAAACATTACCATTTTAATTGCTATCACAAAAAAATTAGTAATGTTAATAAAGTCGTGCAATATCGTAAAGTTAATCAAGTAACGCGATTCGAATGACCTCAGCACAGAATAAAATGAGACTCAACCAGCATTCGTTGATTTAATTTTGAGAAGAAGAAAAAATAACAACAACCACAACAAATAAAAAGAAAAAGCAAAAACAAAATCGATAGTGCACTTTGAGTAAAAGTTTCGAGTTCACAGGGCGGCGAGGCGAGGCAAGGCGAGGCGAGGGCGAGCACATCTCTCACTTGGCAATGTGATTAGCATAAAAAGTTTAATCCATTCTGCTCCGAGATTCGGTCTGGCCGTCTGGTCGAAAGCCATAACTCAATAAGCAAATGTCAACGTTAAACGCGAGATCAGACTTCAAAGGTGTGCAGTCGAGGTCCGTTCGCTATAAATCAAATGCTCGTTTTCGTGGATTTTGTTGGTAACCCCCCGAAGAAAGAAGCCCCCACAAACCGGTCCCAGCTGGTCAGTGTGCTAAAAAAGGATTTACGACCAATGACCACTTTGGCCCGTGCTACCCATCACCCTTCTTGATCAATTGAGCCAGCTGGAACTAGTCCATAATAAGCAGCTAGGGTCGATCAAATCCTTTAGCGTCGTTTCCATCGTTTTCTCCTTATTCATTAAACCACTTAATGAACTCCACTAAAAATATTGAAATTAAATTCCCTTTTTCCCGCTTTCTCCTCGTCCATTATGGTAATTGTTTTGCAATTAAGAGGGACAATTACAACACTAATTCTTTTTTTTAAGTGTTTAATCACTTCCGAAGCACTTGAGCATCGAAAATGATGATAAAATACCACCGATCGCCGTTTTTTTTGTGTATCCTTCAAAAGGTAAAATGCTGCAGGAAAGCATAAGAGTGAAGAAAAAAATCAGTCGCCAGAGTGAACTGAAATCTCGTAAACTTATTTGCGAAAATTCCACTTTCTTGGAATACCGTACAATAAATGATTAAATTTTTTTTGTCGAAGTAATAAATTGTTAAATGAAATATCTTTTTTCATTTTCGTGGAATTCAAAAATTAATGACACTTTTTTTTCCCCCTTCGGTATCGTACCAGTAATAGCTATTGTAAAAATGAGAGAATGTAGTTTTCTTTCTTAGCTTATCTTCTGTCCGAAAAGAAGTTCCAGGAAGCAATAAGATGTTTTTAATTGGTTTCCACATAACAAACAATTTTGTACGCCTCATCGAAAAATCGGAGAAAAATAATATAAAATTGTTTGTTTTTTTTTTTTAAATTAAAAGAAAAATGAAAGTAATGTTATTTTTTAGTGTAGATGAAATAAATTTCTCCACCGTCGAGAAGCGATTCAATTTGCACATTTAAAGAAGCTGATTCAGCTAGTCGCAACTCGCAAGAAGAGCGGGGAACGGGTCCGTGCAACCATATACAAGATGGGCCTGGGTCTGCTTCGGGCCATGACACAAGCAACGGCATTTTCGGCTTTCCTCACTCGAGCCAACTCAACTCGAGCTTCGTCCGATATGCCTCGCAGGCTTCTCCCAGCTTGATAAGAGAAGCAGTCATAAAGTGAACGCAATGGATCAAACCGCCTTTCATAAAGAGGAAGTTTTATAGATGTCGTGGCTTAGCTTCTCCTTTTTTCTCATCACGGTGCATGCATCACATGCACTCATCTCTTTTTCTGTCCCCACGCCAAAGATAACGACACTCCGCAACACCCAATCCATCACCTCGATCAGCATCAAACGTCTTTTAACAAATGAATAAATTATTTCTCTTTTTTTCTAACATTTTCATTTTTTTGTTGTTGATTTCAGACTGGTCTTGATAGTGGCGAGTTGAAATTAGCCTCAACTTTTTTGGTTTGGACTAGGTCAAAAACTACAACATTCTTACTCCGTGATTTTATTTGGACGACAAACTTTTACAATGTAATGCTACTTTATTGTTTACATCATCCCAATCACCATTGATAGTCGCCACACCCAATTTATTAAAGTGTGCATTAAATAGACACAAGAAGAGGTTAAAGTCTCTGAAGCAGCAATCTTGGCTAGGCGAAGAAGTATCATCACGTGATCTCACAGATACATGCAAGGCAGCCCAGTGAAAACACAAAGTGCAGTAGCTCACCAGTCACCAGGGACAGCAAAATAAATAAAAACACAATTAAATACATCAGGAAATAATTACAACAAATTGTTCCCAAGAACATTGAGAACCACAAATAAAGGTACCGGTAGCTGTGCAGGTCCACTTGCAAAGAAGGGAATATACTCCAAACCTGGATTTTTCTAAATAAGTTTCAGTCTAACTGTTGATGCAATCTTAGATTACCCATTCAGGAACAGAGTAAAAGTAAAGCACTAGGTACTCGAAAGTGAAGGCGGCAATTGTAACACTTCTTTTTACGTTTCCTCGCGTGTATTTTTCATTACTTCTAAGAGCCTTTGGTGGTCAAAAACAGTTTTGTGGCCTTTGCAGTCGTCAATATTCGAAGCCTCGTTTCGAAGCTTAACCGATAGACAAAATGTAGTAGAAGAAAGAATTGTTCGACCCTCACCTGAGACCTCAAAAGCCGAACGTTACTCTTCACTTATTCATGCGACTCCATCTCGTTGGCAGCTGCCTGTACGCGTCGAACTCTTGCGCTGATCTACGAGCGAGTTAAGAACCTAAAAGAAGCCTCTCTAATGACGAAGGGAGCTGGCACTACTCACTTTCTATATTTTGCTACACCACACACTTCAGCCCATGTGTACACTGCTCCCCCTCCATCATTCCCTCCGTCAACCATCTTTCAAGACAAACCCATTTCTTTCACGCTTGCTTGCATCTTCAATAGCTGCCTTTCCCTCTTTTACTCACTCCTCCACTCACCCTTGGGGACCCCGCCCTTATGAAATGGCCAACAGAGCCACCTATTGACTTCTCCGCGAGAATAACGAACCTTCTCTTTTTGCGACTATTCCCTTTGCTGCACATGCTCGGCAGCCGATCGCGACTTTAAGCCTTATTTCTGCTCAACCTCCTCCATCCCTTTGCTCGTCGCAAGGAGGAGTTGCTGTTTCCCTCTGCATCTGCATCTCTCCGCCGAGCGAAGAAAAAAGGGAAAAAATGCAGGTCGAGTTTCCCAAGACAATGCTGTGATTAAAAGTGGCTCAGTTCGGTTCACAAGCCAAAATGACCAATAAAAATCTTGAATGAGGAACAGAAGAAAACTCTGGGGGTACGAGTAAAGAGAATTTACTGGAATTTTCTAAGGCATAAAAAAAACAGTTACTTAGATAAGTAACCATTAGGTTCTTGTGGCGAGGAATGCGAAAGATTCGTGCGGTGAAAAGAAGAGTTGAAAAGAAGGACAAAAAAATGTTGGGTCGGATGTATTTATACAGAAATTTTAATTCAACGGTTTCTTCTGATTCAGTGCCAAGGTGAAGAGACTCGAGTTTCCTGCTTTTTATACAACAACTACAAGGTTACGAATCTAGGTGTTACGTGAGGTCAGTGCGCTGGCCGCAGGGACTTGTTCGTAGTTCTACATTTATTTTTTTTTTTTATTTTTTTTTGTTTTTTCAGTTGGGATTTTCCGTGTGAAAACTGCCCGTATTTTATCCGATTCGATGATTAAAATTTTAACGCATTTCGAATTACGTATAGAAATTTCGTTTGCAATTTCAAATTGTGGTTGCCATGGTTTTTTAATACCTACAAGAGTTTGCATTTTAAAATTTATGCGTAACGCGTTTGATTTATTCATAATTAAAAGTTAAAAATTTATGCTAAACTTGATAAAACTTTTGTGTACTTTTTTTCAGTAAACGCATTCAAAAAAGAAAACAAAAAACACTTTTGTTTGCAATCTTTAATTTAAAAAAAAAAAAAAAACTTTCTTTCGTAAATAAATTGATAGACTATAAATAGCAATTTTTTCTTTGTTATTTTTTATTGCTACCGTACTTTTACATCTTGGACGATATTGACCTAAGATAGGGTTTGTTTTGCAGAGTGATTGCAATGTTAAAGCAGACATACTCTTTCGAATTTTCTTTTCTAATTACAGCAGAATTAATGAAACATCTAACATAGACAACCTTTCCTTGGCTGACAAATCAAGGAGAATGAGTCGTTTGATCTATAATGTGCAAAAACTGAAGAGTTTCTTGCATAAATTATTGTCAAGACTAGTTAATCAGATTTAATATTTAAAATTTGTCACTAAAATACATCAAAAGGATTCTATTATGTACATAGCGTACGAAAACGTTACCATTCACTAACGTATAAGCAAGAACACCTCAGTTTAAAGTCCAGTTTCTGATTATGACCACTGATGGTTAAAACAAACGTTAAATCCTGCACTTAGGAAACTGAGTGCAAACCCTTTTGATGCATTTTAGTGATAAATTTCAAATGTTAAATGTAGATGATCACCAAAACAATATCAACTTTACCAAAGAATTGTTGTTTTATTTCGGCAAACGTCGCTTGTGCCGCTACATTCTACGAGGCACACGCGACCACGCTGTCACACTGAAA
>JAQFZP010001626.1:0-18014 GCA_034695745.1 Geophilus truncorum
CGAGTATAAAAACCAAAGGAAAGCGCGCTTCTTCCTTTCAGCGTGTGCTGCTTTTGCTTAACTGGCTGAAAATGAACTCCATTCACATGAATTCGAACCATTTTCCCGTCGATGGCAACAATGTTTACGCGGTTTCGGAAACAGACATGGACGACACAAGCTCTTTTTTATTCACGTCGGAATCAGTTGGTGAAGGCCATCCTGGTAAGTAATAGAATAAATACAAAGATATGAAAGAAAACACGTGCGTTTCTACACTCGAAGCGCGATTGGCTTGTTGTTGTGCCGCGATGCAATCGTCCGAGTTATATTGGAATGTTGTAGCACAATTTTATTTTTCATTTGAGTCTCTACGGTTGTAGAAACTGTACAGATTGAATTTAAGTTGTTATATAAGTTTAGGGAAGTGATTTTTTAAAATTAAGAACGTTTGTAGTTATGTCACCTAACAGAAAAAAAATTAAAGGAAAAATTTACTAAACTGAATTTTAATAAGTTTTGACAGGCTTTGGAGAAAGATTTATTTCTGGAAATTGAAAAAAAAAAAAATGATTTCTTGTATGAATTCGTGACTAAGTAATAAAATGTGATAAATGGAAGTCTTAAAACAGGGTTCATGCGAGTATCTAATCTAATTGATAAGTTTTTTGTAGTGTTTTTTGCGGTTGATTAGCAAAAATCTGATGATCAGAGGATTTTTTTCCAATTTTTGACTTTTTTATCGCTGAATTAAGCAATTTTACAATACTTAAATGCGTAATTATGCTAAAAAAAAAAAAAAAAAAAAAAAGGAAAAAAAAAATCAGTTTATCAATATCTGTTACAAAGTGTTGAAAAAAATGAAGATATGTACTAAATGCTGAAAATGATGGCGAAAGAAGCTACTTTACAATTTATCTAAATATTTTTTCTCTTTTTTTTATATTTTCAGACAAAATTTGTGACCAAATCAGTGATGCAATTCTTGATGCACACTTGAAACAAGACCCAAATGCTAAGGTGGCCTGTGGTGAGTATTGAAATATTTTTTGTGCTGAAACAGATTTTTCATACACACTGCCATATATATATATATTTCCTACTTCTGTGAAATAAACATTTTGTTTTCATTTTTTTTAATTTTGCTTTAACATTTTATTTTTCTGGCAATTTGTGAGTATGAAGTATAAATCCTACACCAAAGTGATTTACCGTAATCCGATTTTTCAAAGTATTAAATCATTGAAATTGTGAATACTTAATCGTGGGTTGAAATAAGGAAATTTACACTTTCCAACTAAAGTGAAATTTTCTAATCATTTTCGGGATTTATTGGGGCATCTATATCTGGTTTCAACTAAATTCTTTTTAAAAGTTGATTTTAATCTTAATTTTAATCGAACTTTGAATTATTTAATTTTAATGTATATATTTATTTATTTTTTCTAGAAACTGTTACCAAGACTGGAATGATATTGATATTCGGCGAGATCACATCGAAAGGAGTTGTCGATTATCAAAGCGTGATCAGAAGTACAATCAAGAAGATTGGTTATGACGACTCGAACAAAGGCTTTGACTACAAAACTTGCAACGTCCTGATCGCAGTTGAAGAACAGTCCTCTGAAATTGCTTCGGGAGTCCACGAAAATAAGGATGAAGATGAAGTTGGAGCTGGTGATCAGGTTAAAAACCGCAACAAAAAAATTTAAAAAGACAAAAAAGCAAGAACTTTAAATATCAGTTTTTTATTTTCCCCCCTCGTGTTATTTGCTATCTTTTAATCTCATTTTGGTAGCAGGTATCGAACTCGTGTGATAAAGCCAGCAAAATCAGTTTTCACCAGTTTTCCCTGGTTTTCTGCAATATCGCGTGAAAAACTGATAAGATGCTTCTTTGTCAACTTTTGTTTACATTTTTTCGATATAAAATTAAGTAATTGATTGAACGTTATCAATTATCACTCGAGATAAGTTTTTAAATTGATTTTATCTGATGATTTTCTTTTATCTTTTTCTTTTAGGGGTTAATGTTTGGTTACGCAACAGACGAAACTGAAGAGTGTATGCCCTTGACGGTGGTCTTAGCTCACAGACTAAACCAGAAAATCGCCGAATTACGCAGGAACGGCACATTTTGGTGGGCCAGACCCGATTCCAAGACCCAAGTGACCGCCGAGTACCGATTCGATCACGGCGCTTGTATCCCGATTCGCGTGCACACAGTCGTAGTGTCGCTGCAACACAGCGAGCAGATTACGTTGGAGGAATTAAAGCAAGAAGTTGAAGAAAAAGTAGTCAGAGAAGTCATTCCCGCTAAATACCTCGACAAGGAAACGGCGTTTCATATTAATCCGTGTGGTCTGTTCCTCATCGGAGGACCCCAGGTATCAAACTCATCAAAAAATTACCTTTTTTTGGTTAATTAATTAATTAATTTACATTTCTACAGGGCGATGCGGGTCTCACAGGGAGAAAGATAATTGTAGACACGTATGGAGGTTGGGGTGCGCACGGCGGTGGTGCGTTCTCTGGAAAAGATTACACGAAAGTCGACCGGTCGGCAGCTTATGCGGCCCGGTGGGTTGCAAAATCGTTAGTTGCGAGCAAATTGTGCCGCCGTTGCTTGGTGCAGGTAAGGTAACAGTTTTTAAAAAAATTAAGAATTTGTTAAAATTGATTTTATTTGTGATTCGCAGATTTCCTACGCTATTGGAGTTGCCGAACCCTTGTCAGTGACTGTGTTTTCGTACGGAACGTCGAATTTAACCCAGGGCGAATTGCTGGAAATCGTGAAGAAGAATTTTAATTTAAAACCCGGCGGTATTGTAAAGTAAGTTTAAGGATTTTTCTATTTAAAAAGAACATAAAAATTTATTATTGTCTTTTTAACAGAGAACTTAACTTGAAGAACCCTATTTATGAGGCAACCAGTTGCTATGGACACTTTGGACGGCCAGGGTTTCCCTGGGAAGTTCCTAAAATATTGAAGTAAGCATTCATTGTATTACATTTTTATTATATTTTTAATTTAATTTAAAATTATTTTTTTTGAATTTTTAGACGCGATGATAAACACTACAATGCATCGCCGCCGTTGGATCAATAATTGCATATTGATGTAGGAAAAAACAGTTTTCTGTAAATGTCGATAATTTTCTTTTGTATTAAGAAAAAAAAATGAAAAGAAAAGCAACAAGAGACTTAAAAATGGGATCAAAAACTGACTGACTGAATTCAACAGTGTTGTGTATTTACAGAAGTTGACACTGAAACAATTGTACATTATTATTTACATATTTGTCTACTTATGTAATTTGAGTTCGTTAATGTGATGTCAAAACAAAATTCCAATTTGAGGTTGAACACTTATAGCTCTAGTCAGAAAATTTAAATTTACTTAGAATTGAAATTGAAATTTTTGGGTTGGGGATGTTGAATTAATTCAGAACTACGAAAATAGGAATAAATATTTAAATATTTTGGGAAACATTTTCAAACTTGTGCACTGAAATTTGAAAGTCCGAATTTTTTTGAAATTTCTTAGTTTACTTGCTGTAATTAATCTACTCCAACCTTTATACTACTGTGTAGAGACTTGTAGTTAGAAATGACGTTTCTTTTGTTGTTATATTAGCATCCAATCGATCTTGATTTTTTAGGGTTGTCTTAATATATGATGGGGTTATCTTATTTTGTTGGTCTTTTTATGTTTGTTCATTCCTTGGTGCTTTGCTGCACCACACTGTATTGTATTCATGTTGAATAAATTCAAAAAAGAATTTTTAACACGTAAATCCCGTATTCACTATACTTTTCTCACTTTGCTCGAGTTTGCTCCAAACTCTAATTTGTACATTGATATAGAGGATCGTCACGCGAGAAAGGTAAGGCACTTATTTTACCTTTTTTACTTGAGTAATTTCTCTAAAATTCAAAGTTTTAACAATTCTCTGCATATTGTTGCCATCTATTGACTAATAATGCAACTTTTATTTTGTGTTTACCGTATTTTCTCTATTTGTGCGCGGGTCGCTAATAAGGCGCGGGTTTCCAATAGTGCACGGGGGTAAAATTGATTGGGGAAACAATGCACCCGTGCACTATTAAAGAAAATACGGTAATGCATGCGTGCATAATTAAATTTTTCGCAAACAACACTTTAAAAATTAAAATGTATTTTATTGTATTTGTCAATGCTCTCAATTGACTTATAAAATGATTTCATCCACATTCAAGTTATTCCCAAGCTTCATCAAATATGAAAATATTAGATTAACAATTGAGAATTGTAGTTTCACCCATTCTTACATACTAAAAATAGTTGTTACAATTACAGAATTAGCTAACGAGTAAGTGGTTACTGCATAATTTGATGTTTTATACTTTATTTACATCTCTGTTGATATCTGACTACTAACTTGTATGTCAGTTGGAAATGTATGTAAACTGTTGGTTGCTTTGCGAATTGAGCATTTTCTGACCATGTTAGCTCACGAAATGCTACTTCTGAGGTTCTAGGGTATCGAAAATGTTGATTAAATTTCCTATCACTAAAAAAATCGAGTTGTCCCATTTTAAGATCACGGCGCACATTGTGAAAGATAAATAATGTTTAAGTAGATAAATAAGGACAGACCTGTAAAAAAGTGGAAATTTACAACAACGCGATTTTATTTGCAATAAATAATAAAAAAAAAAAAAAAATTCATATTTTAAAATCAGAAGTCCATGTACCTCTCTGCCAGAAGTAAATATTTACTTTTGTCTCTGCTTATATACATCAAATTTTAAAAGAGTAAATTAAAGTATAAATATTTTCGTCTGGTAAAACATTTATCCCATAACCAATAAACTATTTTTTTTTCTTCCTCTCGTTTTTTTTTTTTTCCTCTCCAAAAAATTGCTCATTTCGTAAGCCAAGCCACTAGAGAGTAGTGTTGATGTTATAAGGTAAAGCACGGTGCTAAAGATATGCGCGCTTAAACACCAAGCGCCCTCTATTGTTAAAATTTGGCTTTGGGCTTTGGCTCAACAAACAGCTGTACAACTCGTAAGCGATTTTTTAATTATTATTTTGTGCATTATTGTAGTGTTCGTATTATTAAAGTTTTATTTTATTGGTTTCACAGTTTCAATTCACAAATCATGGCTAGAATTTTTTCATCTCATTTCTCGTTGCTCAAACGATTTACTTCGTGTAATATCATGAGAAATTTTTCGTCAGGTCCAAATCAAGGAGACACGAGTTCAGTCAACAATTTGCTTGGAGTTTTTGATGAAATTGAAAAGCGAAGAGCACGAGCACTATTAGGTGGCGGTCAGAAACGAATAAATGCTCAACATAAGAAAGTATAATGTCAAATTAACAGCAAAAATCCACTCAAAATGGCAAATTTAATTTGTTTTTATAGGGAAAATTAACTGCACGTGAAAGAATACAACTTTTATGCGATGATAATTCGTTTGTTGAGAATGACAGTTTTGCAGAACACACTTGTATCGACTTCGACATGGACAAGGAAAAAGTATATAAAAAAAAATTATAAAATATTAAGCAAAAATATTTCAAGAGCATAATTTTATTAAAAATTTCAGTATCCAGGAGATAGTGTTGTTACTGGGCGTGGACTAATTCATGGAAGAACTGTTTTTGTGTTCAGTCAAGATTTTACTGTTTTTGGAGGGAGTCTTTCGAGTATTCATTCCAAAAAAATATGCAAAGTGGGTTCAAAATGGAACAACCCATCAAAAATTAAAATATATGCTATATATTTGTAATTTAACAGATTATGGATCAAGCAGTTGTTGTCGGAGCCCCTGTAATTGGCCTTAATGATTCTGGCGGTGCCCGAATTCAAGAGGGTATTGAATCTTTGGCTGGTTACACGGATATTTTTTTACGTAACACTTTATGCTCAGGTGTTATACCTCAAATTTCGATGATTATGGGACCTTCTGCGGGTATTTTACGCTTTTAAAACTTTACTACAAATACTTTTTAATTATTTTATATCATACTTAGGTGGTGCTGTCTACTCGCCAGCGCTAACTGACTTCACATTTATGGTGAAGGACACTTCATATCTGTTTATTACAGGTCCCGACGTCGTTAAAGTAAAGTAAACAAAAAAAAATTCTGAAAATCTTTTATGATTTAAATTTTTAATTTTTATTAAGTCTGTAACGAATGAAGATGTCACTCAAGAACAGTTAGGAGGTGCAAAGACCCATACATCAGTGTCCGGTATAACTATCGTGTTAAAATTGTAATATGCGATTTACTTAGATTAGTTTTATTTATTTTATAGGTGTGGCTCACAATGCGTTTGACAACGACGTCGAAGCTCTGATTTACTTACGTGATTTCATGAGTTATTTGCCACTTTGCAACAAAGATCCAGCACCAATTCGTGCTTGCGACGATCCTTGGTACATTTATTATCATTTTTATCGTAATTTGTGGAAATAATATACAACTTATGAATATTGCTCAGGGACAGAGATACAATTACATTGGATTCAGTGGTCCCCTTGGATTCAAGCACTGCTTACAACATGGCACACGTCATTTACGGTGTAAGATTATTTTCTAAACTTAATTTGAAAATTTATTTCATCTATTATTGCATTTTTAGGTGGTCGATAACGAAGAATTTTTTGAAATTATGCCAAATTACGCAAAAAATATAATAATCGGATTTGCTCGCATGAAAGGCCGAACAGTAGGCATAGTAGCCAATCAGCCCAAACAAGCCGCAGGATGTTTAGACATCAATGCGTCTGTCAAAGCAGCACGATTTGTACGATTTTGCGATGCCTTTAATATCCCATTGATAACTTTTGTCGATGTGCCTGGTTTTCTCCCCGGCACTAATCAAGAATACGGTGGAATTATTCGTCATGGGGCAAAGCTACTTTTTGCGTACGGTGAAGCTACTGTGCCTAAAATTACGGTCATCACAAGAAAGGTTTGCGAGTTGCGGCTAAAAATGAGTTTTGATTTAAATTTGATTTAATTTTAAGGCGTATGGTGGTGCCTACACAGTCATGAGCTCCAAACACTTGCGAGGCGATATCAATTACGCTTGGCCAACGGCTGAAGTTGCCGTAATGGGGGCTAAAGTAAATAAATAATCCAAGTTTGAACTTTGAACTTTAAATATATTTTTATTTTTAGGGTGCTGTGTCAATTTTGTACCGAGGACAAAAAGATATAGCAAAGTACGAAAACGAATACGTTAAGAAATTCGGAAATCCATTTCCGGCAGCAGTTAGAGGTTTTGAATTACAGTGTTGTTGTTGTTTTTTTAATTATATTATTTACTGTATATTTTGTATATTGTATAGGATTTGTCGACGATATCATCGAACCTAGATCAACGCGAAAGAAAATTTGTCAAGGCTTGGAATTGCTTGCTTCTAAATCCATCACTAATCCTTGGAAAAAACACGCAAATATTCCTTTGTAGCACTGTGAATTGTAAATAATGATTTCAATAAAAGAATACAAAAAGCTACTTTAGTTCACTAGAGATTTGAAAATGTTGAAAATACTGCCATTTCAACGTAGGAAGTTGGAACTTGTATTTCACGTTTGTTGAGACGAGGCATCACCTAGTGGTAAAGACGTGAACTACGAGACGAAAGCCATGATATAAACGTGATGCGCGTTCGACTGTTCGTGTTAGACCGCACTTACCAAGGTTATTTACACGTTCTATTATGGTGAATGTTATGAAAGGAATCTTAATCGAATGGTAAGTGATTTAAGCTAAATTTAAATTAAAATTTTATGATAAATTTAAATTTTATTCCAGTGATCCATCTATGAAACAACTTTTGCTACATTTAGACGAAACGAACGCTCTAGGAAAGAAGTTTATAATTCAAGACCTAGATCCAACCCACCTCTTTATTTCGAGCGACGTTATTGAATCCCTGCAAGCACGTATCGACGATTTAATGGATCAAATGTCTTTCATCACGACCGATTAAACAAAAAACATAAAAGAAAACATGTCAGACAAAAGAGAATCGTCGCGCATCAAAGACAGCAATCAGCGTCGAGTTCTAGACGATGCAGCCAGAAAACGAAGACAGAGAAAAGCTTTAGAAGCTTTGGAGCAAGATAATTTCCACGATGATCCACACGCGAATTTAGTAATGCACAAAAAAGCGCCGAAATTTGAAGAGTCAATGGACAGAACAAAACGTAGAAGAAAAAGCGAACACATTAAACAACGCGTTAAGAAAACATTCGGTGCTTTAATAGAAGAGGAACAAGTGAGCGGACGAGAATCGCCCAGTTACATAACTGCAAACGCACCACCATCACAATTCCCGGAGAGAAAATTTTGTGCCGTTTGTGGGTTTCCTTCGCGCTATACGTGTGGACCCTGCGGCAGCAGATTTTGCTGCGTGAAATGTCTGGGAATGCATCAAGATACTCGTTGTTTGAAATGGACTGCTTAAGTTTTACTAACTTTAGTATGGCATACATATGTGTTTATTAATTAACTGATAACTTTAAGTTTAGATTACATTTCTTTGTAAGTTCTTATGGTAATACATAAAAAAAAAAAATGACAAAAAATATCAAAGCTAGCTGTCTTGTTGAATAAATGGGTTTGGAATTGATTCCATTCCATCCATGGGGCAAATAAGAACAACAGCGGTACCACGACAAACAACTAAACCAAGTTGTCTTGTGTCGTCGGTCAATTTGTAGGGGTCATCTGGGTCTGGAAAGAACAAAAATGTTACTCAACAATGAAAAATGAGAGTTAAATGAAGATACCTCTTAGATATTCGGTCGTCGCGTCCAATACGAGGTTCAGTAAGGGGTCGTAGCCTTTTAAGAGTCCACTGACTACAATTTAAAATGTGGATTAATGAAAAAGTTAAATGAACATTACATTTTGTTACCTTCTCGACCACCTGAAAATTTAACTCGAATCGGTTTGTCTAAATACTTAGACAGATCCAAAATACTCTCTTTCTTTCGCTTATCTTTCGCATCCTAGAATATCGTAAGTTCTAATTAGTTTAGTATCATTTTTAACTCACAAATATCACTTACTCCGGCTCCTTGCAACGTTGACATTTTTTCCTTCAATCGCACACTTTGCGTTGGCGGTTCGCTTAAAATTGCTCTCTTGTGCGATCCCGGTTCCGTTTTAAGTTCTGGATCCGGAATATTGAATGACGTAAAATTTCTTTTAATGACGGTTTTATTCCACTCTCGCTGTTAATGTGTCTATATTTTTATTAATAATAAAAAGGCATTTAAATAACGATTACTGCTTACATAATCTGCTTAATTAACATAAATACAGAAATAAACGTTTATTTATTTTTCTTTCCGTGACGTCAGAAATTTCGTATGTTCTATGTTCAGGAGCATTTAATGTGATTTAAGGTGTGGATCCTAAACTTTACAGACAGGATGTCGTGGTTCGCTATCAGAGGAATTTTTTTTAATAGTCTGACTTGTGAGTCTGGTGGAGTCGTACCGTATCGGTTGAAGCAGAGGTTGGCAACGCGGCAATGGCTTTCTTGCCAAAATTACCTTTACGTTCTTTTTCAACAAGTACAGCTGTGAAAACTGCAATTAAGAATGTTGTCGTGATTGGCAGCGGTTTGATGGGCAGTGGAATTGCTCAAGTTAGTATCTTGTAATAATATAAAATGGCATTATTCCGGGTTTACCCGGATACTAATGACATACAGATAGAGTTGGCTAAATGCCATTTTTGATATATTAATAATTTTACTTTTTATTTTTTTTTCTTTCTTTCTAAAGGTTGCAGCTCAAAGTGGGCACCAGGTTGTAATAGTAGATGTTTCGGAAGATATCTTGAAGAAAGCGCAAAGTGCTATTAAAACTAGTGTCCAACGAGTTGCCAAGAAGCAATTTGCAGCTGATAAACAAGTTAATAAACTTACGGTTTTAGTACGATGTAATAAACCATAGTGCCCTACAAAGTATCGATGATTTAATGTGTATCTGACCCGATAATTTTTAAAATACCGGTAGTGAAAAGATAAGAACTTCATTAATCAAAATGTACATATTACAATTGTAAAATTTGGCAAAATTGTCATATTTTCACAAATTTTGGCGTAATTTTGCAATTTCTTTGCAGTGGTTACCCATTTTGTTACATTTCATATTTAAAGATTGCCATTTTTTTTCATTTTTTTTTAATATTTAACATTTTTACGACTGTTAATTCCATGTTTTAATTTTTTAGGCGGCAGAGACTTTCGTCTCTGATACACTCAGTCGACTCGTCACAAACACAAGCCCAGAGAGAGCCGTTTTAAACGCTGATATTGTAATCGAAGCCATCGTGGAAAATGTGGACATCAAGAAAAAATTATTCCAAAGTCTAGAAAAAGCAGCTCCAAAGTGAGAACTCATAACTAAAACAATTTCTTTTTTATTCTTTCAAAATTTTAAAAGATTATTATTATTATAATTTTTATTTTATTTTTTTTAAATGTTAGAAAAGCAATTTTTACAAGCAATACGTCATCTATTCCTATTTCCGACATCGCTGCTAACGTTCCGGCAAACCGAAAGCAAAATTTCGCCGGAATACATTTCTTTAACCCCGTCCCAGTCATGAAACTAGTCGAAGTCATTCGAATTCCAGAAACAAACGAAGACACGTACAATAAATTGATCGAATTTTCACGTGCATTAGGCAAAGAACCGGTCACGTGCAAAGACACACCTGGGTTTATCGTTAATCGATTGTTGGTTCCGTACATGGGAGAGGCTGTGCGCATGCTTGATCGAGGTATAAATCAATTTTAGAGATTTTTCGATCAATTTTAAATTTGTTTCATTCTTAGGTGATGCAACGGCTCGAGACATCGACACAGCGATGAAGTTAGGAGCAGGATATCCAATGGGACCATTCGAGTTAGTTGATTACGTCGGATTGGACACAACAAAGTTTATTTTAGATGGTAAAAAAAATATTTTTTTTAATTTTAATTTTTAGTCAATTAATAATTTTTTATTTTTAAAGGTTGGTCGCGTCGTTATCCCGATCATCCACTTTTCAAAACATCCCCATCTTTGGAGAAGTTAGTTAAAGATGGGAAACTAGGGCGAAAGACTGGTGAAGGGTTTTATAAATACGAAAAGAAATAATATTCTTTTATAATCATGACAGATTATTATAGTTATATTCTGTATTATTAAGGATTATGCAATCAAGAATGCAATTAAAAAGAAATCGTAAAATTTTTTAAAAAAGAAATTTCACAATAGTATTATTATTGTTATTATTATTATTATTATTATTAGTCTTATTCTTATTATTAGTCTTATTCTTATTTGGGATAATGTAATTTTAATTTCAAGTAAAAATGACCAGTAAACGACTTGTGATTATATACACAACAATAGGTAAATTATTTTCTCGAATTATTATAAAGAAGTTTTGTCGCTCGATCGTTCGTCCTGCGATCGATCCATCAAGATTTTTGCTTTTTCGGTGACGTTTTAGTTAGTCTGCGTAGCTGATTGTCAGCTAATTGTTCAGTCTATGTATTGCAGAGCAGCAGAACACTATCACTACTAGGCCCCGCTCTTTTCGTAATTGAACCGCGTGGTGTTATAATCTTAATTTCAGAAATTTAAGGCAGGTAGATTTGGTTTTAGTTAACTTATATCACTGTTATTTAATTGACTGAATGCATTTTTCTGCAGATACGGTCGAAAACAGTGCATTGTACGTGAAAAATTACAAAATGGATGACGCAGATTGCAACGATGAAAGCGATAGTTTTGTATGTTGTAAAACTTTAAATATTGGAAAAAATGTTGTAAATGAGTGAAAGGAATTTATATCGATAGATTTGTGTGAATTTTGAGTAGTTTAGCGAGACATTTGGGTACAAGATTTTGAGAATTTTTGATTCGGTTTGAGATTTTAGTTTTAGTTTTAGTTTGCTTGATTTAAAATTTAATTAAACGTGTGTAAATTTGAAATTTACTCGCATTTTAATTGATATTTTTGGATTTTTGAATCAAAAACAGCTAAAATTACGTTTATACACATTTATGACATTTTCTAACACGTTGTAAATCTTTTTTCAGTTAAAAATATTAATTTTTATCTTCTTTTTAGAACGGGAATGAAGTAGCACCGAGCTACGCCCGCGGAAGTCCGAGAATGGATAAACTCCCGGAACCCAAATTAGGGTTGAATTCAGGTAAAAAAAAAAAAAAAAAAAAAAAAAATCCATTTACATTTTTAATTAATTAAAAATATTTTTTAGGCTCTTCGTTTGACAATCAGGGAAAAAGTGACGATGGACGGCCGAACGAAGCGGAGAATGAAATGAGAAATGGAGACGGTAGGGGCAAAGGCGCCAGAAGTGAGAATAAATGGAAAAGTAACGCCGAGAATGACAATGGAAATAAATACGATGATTGGGGTCAACCGAAAGATGACGTACCACGTGGCGGTGGATTTAGAGAGAAAATAACGGGCGGAAGTGGTAATTTTTTTTATGATTTTTTTGTTTAAAATTTGATTAGTGGTTGAATTTGAAGGAATTTTTTAAGTATTTTGATTGATTTGCTGGTTTTTAATGAGTAAAATTGTAGATTTTTGGTGATTTTGTTAATGAAAATTTAAATTGGTGTGATTTTAATGTCAAAATTTGATTAGTGTTTGAATTTGAAGGGAATTTTAAACTTGTTTGATTGATTTGACTGTTATTCGTGTGTAAAATAGTTGATGATAGGTTACTTTTTTTAATGAAAATTTAAATTTATGCATAAAAATTGGATTTTAGCAATTTCATATAAAATTTCGATTTTTAGTGCCTATGTCATGAGATATTTATGCAAACAAACACCCAGCATCAGTAACGAATCAAATTCCTTTAAACCAAACTCTCTTTCTTTCTTTATTTCTTTATTTCTTTATTTCTTTATTTCTTTATTTCTTTATTTCTTTATTTCTTTATTTCTTTCTTTCTTTATTTCTTTCTTTCTTTATTTTTTAAATATTTTTTTCAGCTTGTTACAAGTGCGGCGAAGAAGGCCACACAGAAGGTTACATCCAGAAGTTTCTAGATTTTGTTGGCAAGCACTTTAATACGTCGTATTACTACGACGTATTAGGTGTTCGGCGGCATTCTAGTGAGCAGGAAAGTAAGTAACTATGAGATAGGTTAATAACAAATTTTTTTAATGCATTTTCTTTATCAGTTAAGCGGGGTTATCACCGCGGTATACTTAAATACCATCCAGATAGAGTTGCAGAATCGGAGAAGTTGAATTCCACCATTCGATTTAAAATACTGCGAAAGGTTTACACCATTTTATCTGATGCAGACAAAAGGGCTGCATTCGCCAAAGAAGGTAACCATTCAAGAAAGAGTTAATTTTTTTAAATTATTTTAAAATAAATAAAATATTTTAGCCGAGCTTGACGACGATGATGATGATTTCGACGAAAATATCAAGGATTGGGATAAAGATTTTTATGAGTATTGGCGACTGACATTTCCTAAAATGGATGCTGATAACATTAAAGAATTCGAAAAATGTTACAGAGGTACATATTCAGATTACTTAAAAAAAAAAAAAATAAAGCAATTTTAAAATTAGTAATAATTAGTAATTTAGTGTATTTTAATACACTAAATTATGTTAACTTTACAATATTAGTATTTACTCTAACAATTTTATATGGAAAAATGCTATACAGGTCGAACCTCGATATAACGAACTCGCTTATAGCGAATTCCTCGTTATAACGAACTATTTCAAAAGTCCCGTCTAAGTCAATCGTGTACTAATTCGTCTCGATATAACGAATTTTCGTTATAACGAACCAATTTTTCGGTCTCTTAGGGTCGCCAGTGAAGTCGGACGTGTTCTCGGGTCGCATTTGATGCATTCCAGGTTTTTGTTTTATTTTTTATATCGAGGTTCGACCTGTATTTATAATTATTATTATTATTAAAAACAAAATTTCTAATATTTTATACTATAACGTGTTGAATTTTTTGGTTTATCGTAGGTTCCGAACAGGAAATTGACGACCTGAAAGCGATTTATGCAGAATACGAAGGTGACATGAAGAAAGTAATGAAAGCCGTCCTATGCTGCACCATTGATGACGAATCTCGTTTCGAGATAATATTACAAGACTTGATCGAGAAAAAGAGCATAACTCCTTTCGATAATTTCTGCTTAAATGTCATTAAGGTAAATTTAACCTGTATTTTAAACGTAAAAGTGATTAAAATATTTAATTTTTTTCAAAAGGAACGCGAAAAAGTTGAAAAAAAAGAGCAAGAATTGATAGCTGCTATTTCTAAAAATGCAGAACGTCGTAAATTGTCAAATTTGTCAACTAGAAAGAAGGCGGATGAAAAAGACGCGTCTGATGACGAAGAAGATTCGCAAGAAGAAGAAGAAGAAGAAGATTCGCAAGAAGAAGAAGAAGAAGATTCGCAAGAAGAAGAAGAAGCGGAATCCCAGTCTGAAAAGTCGAATGGAAATGACGACGAACCAAAAAAGGGGACAACTGAGCCCGAAGAGGAGGAATTTTCTGACCCCAAAACGGAAGAAATTTCTGACTCCAAAACTGTCGATGAAGAAAAGAAAGACAAAGAGGAATCGGATGATGATAATGTCGAGCCCGATAAGCCAAAACGCCGCCGAGCGCCAAAACGCCGAGCGCCAAAACGCCGAGCGCCAAAACGCCGAGCGGCAAAACCAAAAGTGGATGCAGAAGCTTCGAAAAGGACCAAAAGGGGTAATGAAAAGGCAACGAAGCCGATGGTCGATGAGGATAAAAAAAATAAACCAGTTTCTAAGAAATCTGGTGCGAAAAAGGAAGAAACTGATGAAGAAAGTGCTGCAATTGCTGACGAAGCAACTACATCAAAACCAGTGATAGGACGCGGTAAAAAACGGAAAGCCTTGCCAAAAGAAGACGCTGCTGTAAAGAAAGTTGAAGAACAAGAGAAGAAAAGAAAAGGAAAAATCGAAATGCGAGTGATGTTGAAGCGAATTGGCGATGAGAATTTGAAACCTGAATCGAAAATCAACAAAATTGCTTCAAAGGTCGAAGATAAAAAAGAAGAAGAGATGTCTAAAGTAGAAGAAGCTTCTCAGAAACCAGCAATGACGCTGCGACAAAGGCGGCAGCTTTGAAAAACTAATTTTGTTTTTATGTAGGGTACATTTGTTTTTCTTTTGGTATTTTTTTTTATCTTATTTTTCGTGACACAAATAAATGTTTTTTGTTTCGTTTACTGTATTTATTTATTTATTTTTACGACTTACATGTGTAAATCAAAACTCAATTCGCTATTATAATAAAAATGAGAAATTCCAAAAAAAATAAAAAAATAAAAATGTTATTTTAGGAGCAGCCGATGTGCTGTTCCTCCTGTGTTACATTTTTAAATATTTCGATGGCGAAATTTACTTCAAACTGTGGCCTTTGAGTACGAGACGAAATTTATTACGGTTGCCTAAACAATACGTGCCGAAATTCGAAAAGAACTAATAGTTGCAAATGAAGCTGGAGGCAATTGGAATTATTGTTTTCCCATTTTGCCACGAAAATGCTCTCTCATGGCGCTCTCATCACGTAGAGTAGAACGGAGTAGAACAGCTGCGACGACCTACCTTCGTTGAAATCTAATGGTTGCTTGTGAGGAAAGAATTAAAACTCGATAAGAATTTTTGCTCTAAAGTGAGACATCAATATTCACCGATATTTTGTTAATTAATTTACAATGTAACCTTATGTAATTCGCACTGCAGCTTATGTAGATATTTACAGAAGTAAATACTTTTGATATTTGTTATCAATTGCACATTTGTGCACTGTAAGAGCTGAAAAACCGAATAAAGAATATTTCCTTATAAAGTAATAAAAAATATCGAATAAACTAATTATATGGTATTAAAAAATATTTTAAAAAATCATAATATATTGGCGAAAATTTAAAATACGGTAATGTTAAAATGTTTTGTTTAACAACAGTTATGTTTTATTAAATTCAATTTTTCTCATTGAGATAATTAGTTTTATTTTATTTTACAATTCAACAAAATAAATTCACAGATTTATTTTCTCCTTACAGAAAGTAAAATATTATTATGCAATACAGTACTTGTCGATTGAAAAATTAATATTTTGAAAAAACTAGTAAAACAAACTGGTATTCAATCATTTAAATAATAAGAAGAAACTTTATTTTCGGTCTTCTAGTCCCAATATTTAATCAGTCCGTCCCATCCAGCGGTTACAACTTTGGACAACTCGTGTGGATTCCACAGAGCACTGATGCAAACTTTCTCGTGGGATTGGAATTTGCTGTACAACTTTGTGGTTTTGTAATCCCAGACGTAGCACTTTCCATCTGCGTCTCTCGATATCAAATAACTCATGTCAGGTGAAAAATCCAAGGAGCAAACATAGCCTGCAACCATGTGACCGCTGAAGGCCTTTTTCCTGTTCATTTTGAATCGATTCATTGCTGAGAAGATGAAGATTTTGTTATCCATCGACTGACAAGCCAACCATTTAGCTGAAGAAAAGATTTTTTATGAATTGCAACGAATAACAGACAAAATTTATCGAGATTTACCATTTGGCGATAATGTTACTGCAGGCATTGACTGCATGCTGGGTTCCGCAATGCACTTTACGTCCACTGGATCAATACCCCATTCCCACACGCGAAGACGTTTGTCGTCAAATGTCGACACGAAACGTCGATTAATGTCCACGAAAGTAATTGTATTTACAGCACCTAAATGGCAATCGTATTCTTGGACTACATCTCCCGATCGAATGTCCCACTGTAAAATGAAAATATTATCAGTTAAACGAAGCAAACTCAAAGTTAAAGAAAAAAGAAAAGAATAAATTTTGCAAATTTACGTACACAAACTATTTTTTTATCCGAAGTTCCAGCAACGAATAAATTATCTTTGCTGGGATTAACTTTAACGCAATACGGTATTTTCTTACTCGTGAATTTCATTGTACAGGTGCCTAAATGAGGATTTAAAAAAATAAATAAATAAAATCGTAAATTTTGAATTATCAATAAATTATAACAAAACTTCACCTTTTTCTGTATCCCAGTTTCATGTACCGATCGTAGCCAGTAGACAAAAATTGTGACTCGCCTTTGTTAAAGCAAACATCTCGCACCGCTTGACATGTGTCCGACGTATGTCATAATGCAACGCCTTTCGTTATAAACCTCCCACAACTATTAAATGTAAATCAAAATAAATTGTTTACGAAATAATTTTTTATTAAAAATCATCTAAACATACCTACCTTTATCTTCGTGTCCATACTTCCAGATAACAACAAATGAGCAGATCTCGGCAACCATTTAATAACGGATACTCCTTTAATGTGTCCATTCCACGTGTGGATGAGTCTTTTAGGAATAAAACATTTGTCTGGCGGATCTTCACTCTTAAGATTAACACCAACATCTCTGGGAATGGTGAGAAACGACCGTCATTGGTAGTCGTAGGCATCTTTGACTGAAAGAGATAAAAGCACAAAAATTTAATATTACAAACTTTTAAATCAAAACTGGTTCTATCTTACTGTGAAGAATTGATTTCTCCTCCATCGGTCGTTCATTCCGCAATTTTTCTTTCTTATACAGTACTTCTTGTTCATGATTTCGTCCATTTCTTCTTTTTCTTCCTAAATTGTAGAAATTAATATTCAATAATAGTAAGCAAATCTTACTTAATAAACGTGATATTCTTACTGGAGTTGGTTTCGAAACTTTGATTTCGTCTACAAAGCTTCGCCATGGTCCTAGAAAGCCGTCAATGTCTTCTGGCTTATCGTTTTTCAATCGCTTCCGGTTGTGGCTTGTACTTTACGAGCTTCGAATACTGTAAGACCATCTTTTTCAGATGCAATTTCCGTCTCTCCGATGTATCGTTTTCCTTCATCGGAAGCTCCATCAACAGTCGGGTCCAAAGCGTATCCTAATAAA